>BJBW01006738.1:0-84167 GCA_004320125.1 Scolopax mira
ATCTCTATGGTCCCTTCCAACTCCAAAAAAATTCTGTGAAATTCAGTGAAATTCAGTGAAATGATACCTTCAAAATGGCCTGGAGACAAAGTTGGTCACATATGCATATATTTACCTAACTGAAATACAGTATTTCAAGAACACAGGAATAAGGTGCTAGCCTAAAAAGCTACCCAACAGTACTTATCTCAGGAAAAATACAAGGTTTGTCTTTCAGTCATAAAAGCGACAGATCCAAGCATGAATCTAGAAAGATCCAACCTGCCTTTCTTGTGCTTTGCCAAGGAGGTTTGGGAAACTGGCCCTGCTTCTGCTTAGAGAGGAGAACTCCTCTTAAGATCCATAGGAGACTTTTACCAATGACAAACATCACCAGGCAGAATCAGTATGGTTCTCAGACTTGTGCACCAATATTATTTTGCAATTACTGCAAGGAAGGCTGGGAAATTAAAAAAAAAAAAAATTCTGTGGAGAAGTCTGAAGTCTTTATCTAGAAATGAAGGGAAATTCCAAATTTGATGACTAAATAAACGTACCACCCCTTCTAGAAAGAGAAGAGGCAAAATGGTGATAGTTTCTGCTATACCAAGTATATAATGTAGTGTAAGAAAATGAAGCAGCAATGCCCATTGATTTTGATAGAATTGTATCTGACTTGTGCTTCCAGAAATAGTGAGTTTCAACCCCACCTGTTCATGAAATGTAATAACATGAATGGTACAAAGACAACTTGGTTATTTAAAAGTATATCAGTTAAAGCTGTCAGAAAATCCTATAGTTTCTAAACTCTGAGGCATGAGGTCTATATTAAGAGCTTAACCGATTCTTGCATATCAAAATGAGCTGTGATATTGCAGATTACTGTCACTATTTTTTCAGCTTTTGCTGGACATTGTTTTAGACCACTATACTGGTGCATGAACAATTTTTTATATAAAAGTGTGATGGAGTGTTACTGGTTTTGCTTATCAGTGCTCAGGATGAGCATAAATCACCTTAACGGGTCTTTGCAGATGTTACCTCAATTAATTTGCATTAGAATTTTTAAGAATAGTTTTGATGATGATTTTGACTGCAGAGTGATTAATAAAAATATTTTTAGCAGCAGAGATAACAGATGAAACTGCTGAATTTTATAATTGTTTGAGGATCTACATTTCCATAACTCTGCATTAACTTTGAAAAAAAATTTTTTTTGGGATATATGCTATCAGTCAAGTTGGTTAAAAATTCCACTGGTGCTGAAGTAGACTGAAGTTAATAAAAGAGCTAGTAAGCAAAAAAGTTTTGATCAATGTTTGAATATAGTAACCCGTTGAGGTTCATTAAAGGTTTTAGAAATCTTGACCAATGATTATTTTGATTTCCTTTCTAGTAGTGATTGTGCCTTCAGGAGAAGGGACATTGAATAATTGTTCTGCCTCATTTAAATATGTAGCTGTCTTTCCCCTTGCCCTACATCAAGGTTGTCTTGTAGGTAGAAGAGAGTGGTTTTATTCTGTGCTAAAAGAAGAAAAGCTTTTAAACTCTTTAGTGTCCTCATGTAATGCACAACAATTTTAAAATTTCCACTATTATCAAGTCTTATGATTTTTATATATTATTGGGGTTTTTTTTTTAATCATCACAAGTTTTAATATTCTCTTTGGAGTCTGAGCTCTGGGAATCAGGGACTTACATGAAAATCCTGGCTTGTACCAAGGAAGTTTTACATTGTGAGAAAGGGGGGTTAAAATGTGATCCCTAGCAGTTCCACAGAGCTCAAAAAGCAATTTAAACCAATTTCTTCACTATTATTTCATGATATTCTATCACAAGAGAGAAAGCACAGAAAACATGGTTAAGCTTGTTCATTTAAGAATAATTGCTGACTTTCAAAAAGTTCATTCAGAAAATAGCAGTTCTTTCCACACTCTCCACCTTCTCTGTGGGATCTGTCTGGTCGCAAAGACATCTTCTAGAGAAGGTAAAAATAACACCATAGGAAAAGTCTAGTCTTGAGGTTTGAAATTATCACTTGCATCAGGGAAGCTCACCCTGGAAGTAAATGGGTAACATGAGATCTTCCAACACCAGAAAGACCATCTCCCACTTTCTGGAGGATGAGGAAGGAGGGCAATGACCAGAACAGACAGATCTAAGCTGACTATGACTAGTGTACTACTAGGATAGTCACACAAGTACTACAACTACAACTACACAACTACTAGCATAGTTTCTTTTATAAAAAGTCAATTTATGCATGTAAAATGGTTACAGTAATGTTGTACTTTACCAGGATGAACAAGTGCTACTTCCAGTAACTTTTTTTTTTCCCTGCAAAACTGTAGGCAGCAGAAAGGAGCAGTATGTCATGTCAGTGACATTTTTATAATCATTAATGTTTCAACTTGAAATTCTCAATAGCTGCAGAGAGGCTCAATCGCTGAAATAAATGTGTCCGCAATACTGATTAGAAACTGAAAGGATTAGCTAGATGTCTCTGATGTTATTGCTTGCTGAAATGAAAAGGAAAAAATGTTCAAAGGCACAGACATAATGTACCTGACTTCCCCAAACCTATCAAAGGGTTAGCATCAATAACCAAGTAATGTCTGCTTTACAGTTTGAATTTTCTGACCCGATGTTTTCAAAAGGCTAATAAAAAGCCACAGTGCTGAGAGGAAATTTTAGGCTGGAATGATTCTAAAAAAAAAATAGGAATGATAAAGCAATTTGTGTTGGTCTAAGAATGGAAGTTAAACCTCTAAATATGCCACTCTTGAAGAGCAACTTAAAAGAAAGTTGCAAGTTTGCATGTGCATAGCTAAGCATGCTACAAAGCAGCTACAAAGAGGCTTATATAGGAATGGAGTTTAAAAAAAATGCTTTTGATAAATGTGCTCTTCATGGAAATATCTCATTTCACTCTACAAGAGGACCTTAACCACTATCAAAGTCTAGGCTCTTTGAAACAGGCATTTCAAAGATGCTTGCAACGAAGTAATTTTAGAGCTCTTGTAACACTTCATGTAAAACTTCACCTAAGCTACATCTTAGACTTTACTCCTGCAAATACTTGTTCAACTATTTAATTTTTATGTATGCATCAACTTCCATGGAATTAAAGGTAGAATTTAGAAAATACTCAGTTTACAAAGAGGAGAGTTTGGGCTAATAAGAATGATAACTCTCTCACTGGAGTCACTGGAATCAGTGGCGTTATATCCCTTAAAACCAGCTTGTGTGTGGTGATATACTGCTATGTTACCACTGCACATAGCAGCTTTAAGTACACCATTGTTAAAATTAACTTGATATTTGTACCTGCTTCAAGTTCCCCCAGTATTGACAATAAATCCTAGGGAAGGGAAACAACTTATATTGGTTATACTGCATTTTAAATAATTACTATTTACTTCCTTTAATTTTTGGGCAATACATACATACAAGTATAAAAAACGTGATAAAAAAGGGATTTTTTTTCTCTCTCAGATATAATAAAGACTTTCCTTGCCTTTTTGTCTGAAGCTTGAAAAATTCTTTCCATCTAGTAAATAGAGCACAGGAAAACAGTTGGTTATGTTATGTACTCTTGTCTGAAATCAAGCTTCTGCAGCTCTGTTGGATAGTACAAGCTCCATCAGCACCTCTGGAGCTTGTACTTAGCCCTTCAGATTATAAAAGATCATATTTGGATTCCTTTGGATCTCACTGGGCTCAGAGAAGCTGTACCAGAAGTTGAATGATCATAAACAATTTCTTCAGCTATAACAATATGGGTTTTAAAGACTGTGGTGTCTCTGAGTTATTATCCCTCGTTCTACACTCAGAAACTAGGACTCATACTATCTGCTGTACCCTTTTTTTCTCCGTAGTGGAATGACATCTGAAAGACTTGTTTTTCCCTTCATAAATGTAGTCCATGGGATAATCAAGTGCACTTACTCAGGCAGTAGTGTTACAGGGCAAATAATGTGGACAAGAGTAATGGGAAGAGAAATAATTTAACCCTTCCCTTCACAAAGTGAATTGTTTCCCCTCTTCTTGAATAATTTTCTTATATGTATAAGTCACATTTATCTGGTTGTGTAATCTTGTGCCTATTACAGTAGAACTGAGAAGTGATACGTGCATTTGCGGGCCCAGCATGGGTGGTGCAACCAAGTGTCTTCTACTTTTCCAAGTTCTACACCACCTTTCTAGATGGCTTTTCTCAAGTACTGCTGGGAGTTATGCTCTCCATTTTCCCTGTAGGCCTAGATTTCACTTTTCCATTATGTTAGTTGCTGTTTTCTCCATTTTTTTTCCTGCCTTGTAATCTCAGTTACTTTGTTTAGAGTTAGATACTTCATAGGGACAGAGACTTTGTATGCCAGTTTTTCTGGCCTTATAGAAGAAATAAAACCCCTCAGTTATAAGGAAAGATTACAGGACACAAGTGTTCTTTTAAGGTTGTGCCGTGTGTGATTTAGTCATAGTTCATGTGTTAGATATATTCCAGTGTCTCTACATGCCTTTTTTCAGCTATATTAAATAGACAAGGTTCCCAGTTATCTGCTAACCAAGCTCATCCTGTAATGAATGGCAAAATAAAATCAGTGTCCTGGTTTAAACAACACAGAACTAATTTCTCTCTCAGTAATTTTACTTTTTGGTAATGTATCTTCTAATGCTTGGGAAAATTGCATTTTAGAA
The DNA here is from genome assembly GCA_004320125.1 of Scolopax mira. NCBI lineage: Eukaryota > Metazoa > Chordata > Aves > Charadriiformes > Scolopacidae > Scolopax > Scolopax mira. Next base: position 4,678 of record BJBW01006738.1, read on the forward strand.
GACCCTAGTGTCTGAATTTGTCAAAACATTTACTCTATAGCCAGTTATGGTATGTGGGATTCAATGTCTCAGTATTTTCAAGCTAGCCAGATGCAGGAATAAGGAAGAGCGAGACCTGGGCCCTTGACCCAAGCTGGCCAACAGGATTATTTCATACTATGAATGTCACAGCCAATATAGACCAGAAAGTTTTCTGAGGAGTTCTCTATTTTCTTTCCTGGCTGGGATCCTGAGAACTTCTTGCCCTGGTACCAGACCCTTGAGCCCTTCACTTTCCCCCTAGCTGCAGCACTGGCAGTGTCTGATACTTGCTGTCCACTGCTGGGAGTGCACAGCTTCCTGCTGATAGAATGGGCTGAGTATAGTCCTTTTATATTTGATATTGGTATTGGGATCAATACTGGTTCTTCAGTGTTATTAATGTTAATTATTTTGTCCTATTAAATCTGTTTGTATTTTAAACTTTAGGTTTCCTCCTTTTTTCACAGTTCCCCTTCCTGGTAGGTGAAAGGTCATCAGTTGATAGAATAATTGTCTAAATGGCAATAAATTGTTGTGGGTTCCTCAAACCATAACACTCAGGCATCAATTCTGATGAAAATATTGGATACTGTACTATGAGAATCACAAGATCTGTTACAGCAGATTTCTAAATTTCTGTTTTGATTTCAATTCAGTGAAGTTACAGCTAATCATAGTGGCTCAGCATATCAAAGTAAAACTGTAAGATGGTCATTGTAAAGTCTTTAGAAATACTTTCTCCCAAAATTTATTGTTCAGCCTAAAACTCTCTGAATAAAATTTTCCTTTTTTTTTTTTTTTTTCCTCCGATGCTTAACTCATGACTTCAATGCCCCCATTCCACCACATGCAGAGAATTTGAAAATTGCTGTTGGATGAGCTATGGGCTTCTGGCATGAAAAAATCGGGTCTGGTATGTTAATATGCATAGGCAGAAAGGCATGCTGAGAAGCTCTATTAGAGCTGTAAGACCAGTGGTACTTTTCAGTCATGCTGTGACACCCACAAGGGGACTGTTTCTCCAGCAGTTCAGCTAAGATCAGCTGACTCTCACCTCCAGTACCTCAGTCATATCTTTTTTGGAAATATGAGGCCCCTATCATAAAAAGATGATAAATATGGCATAGTGGTAACAAACTATTTAAAACTGAAAGCTCAAAGGCTGTATACACAGCTGTCAAAAAATTGTGTTTTTCACTGAAGTCATTGCTCACATGATTTGCTTCACTGTAAAATTGTAATAGAGAAAAGACAGTTGATTTTTACACAGGTTGACATTTTAACCAAATTTGAACTTGTCTAGCTGTCGCATTGTGTCTTTGTATTCCTCTGCTTTATTTTCATAAGAATTTGGACTAAACGCTTTGTCAGAAAATAACCAGTTCTGCTCTCCTCCATTTTTTTGACTACAAAGGTCAAAATTTCTTCCCCTCCTTTCTCTATATGATCACTTAGGACCTGGATGCTTCACAGTGCCTGTTCCTTCTGCTGCCCTTGTGAGTTACTGTAGTACTGCTATTCCCGTGTTATTTTAGGTGAAGAGCTGATGTAAGATGACCTCAGTGTTGTACAGATCTCGAGAAATGTGGAGTAACAGATACTTCCCATAAGCTATCTGTTGACTATTATTCAATCTACTTGCATGATGGTCATTTCCAATGTTCCAGAGTGAAAGTATTGTCAGGAATAGAGTGATACAAATAGTCTTCTGAGTACAGTAAGATAAAGAGTCTTGGCTTCATGCAGGTTTGTATCCCATGGCTGAATGAGTATTGTGTCTAAGGAAATGTGAGATCCAAGTGAAGCTTTTCCGTAGTTAGAACACTGGGAAAAAGCCGAGGGAGGAGGAGCTTCATCCCCTTTAGGTTCTCCAGCATTTATCACATCTTTAGCTCATGCAGCAGCATAGTATTTACTTGGGCTGTTTATAGGCTCTCTTCTCGGCTTCATCATCTGCTTCATCCTTTGCTTGATCTGCTCGATCACTGCTACAAGTGTTTTATATACAGATGTTTTAAAATGTCTACCTTTCCGTGAAATACAGTTGAAATGAGTCAGTGAATGGAAAAACTATTGGGGTGAAAAGGGAGAAACACACGAATACAGACAATGTGATTGCACAAGCATAGATTCCCTAGAGAGCCTTACTTGCCATCGCAGTCAGCGGTACAGCACTGAAGATGTGGTGGCCTTGGTTCAAGAATGCAATTCATACAAAGCTAAAGTACAATGAGTGGGGTGAGGGGGATGGGAAAGAATGGGCCTTGCAACAGTGGGTAAGACTATGCAGGGAATGGCTAAACCAGTAAATAGTGCATGAAAAAGAGAAGGAATGGCTAAACCAGTAAATAGTGCGTGAAAAAGAGAAGGCTGTGTCCAGTAAATCACCTTTCTCCTGGATTTCCATTGCACTACATCCAGGACCATGAACATTAAAAGTCTGTTCTTCACACAGTAGGGGAGAACAAGTTACTGCCTGCATTTTGCAGGAGAGCTTTGCAGTCAGAGCATTCTCAGGCTATCAATATGTAAGCTCAATTCCTGCATTTCCTGGAGGGAATCAAATCTCCTACTTCACAGCAGGGTCAAGCTAAAGCATTGTGCTGAGGTGGAGAGAATCCTAGGCTGACTTTGGAACCAGATACCTAAATCATTTAGCTGGGAAGGTGTCTCTTACACTCTAAGCAAATGATCTGTCAGTTTGGTTGGTGTCAGCTGTTGCCAGTCTTCAATAGCAGAATTTCAAGCACCTTCATAGTTTCCTGATAAGACATATAGAAAAAAGCAGTGTATATAGAAGACGTGGAAAAAGTTGTCAAGCTTTTTTACACATATCCCTTAATGCCTGTACTTTGGACAACTTAGTGCTTTAGATTTCATGTTGGTTTTCTGCAAAACATTTTATCTAGTGAATGAGACTGAAGGAAGAAAAAAGTGACTCTTCTTTGTGTGTTTGAAGAACAAAAAGTGTATCATGCAAGTTTTCATATCTGAGAAGAAGAAATAGAAATCTAATTTGTCATCCATGAAATGGAACAGATTCCAAATGAACCATATTAGCAAAAGATTTTAAAACACTAGAGATATTAGAAAATGCACTGAAATTATTAAATTAGATGAAACGTAATGTATCTTTTCATGTGGCATGTATCTTTTTAAGGGTGAAATTTCTGATAAAAATCAAAAATTTGTACGTGTCCTGCCAGAGTGCTTACCATTCCCCTTTGCTAATGCTTTCTCCTTGATACTTCAGGCCACTTTACTTTTCTTACTGACTGCTTTATTTCAAATGGGTTACAGTGAGAGAGTTTCTGGGGTGACACGATTCCACTGAAAAGAGCATATATATACAATCAGAAGAACTTGCTACCAGCAGAGCCCACTGCCCCTTAAAGTTAAGTCCTACATGTGCAGTTTGGAATCTGTAATTGTGTCACTTATAAAAACTAAATATTAAGAAATATTGTCCAAATACATAGAATGAAAAGCAGAGTTAGGAGTACAACCCATGTCTCCAAGATCTAAGTGCCATTTATTAATTGTAGCGTGAGCCAAAATTCAATATGTTACATACCAGGCTTAGTAGTTATAATTTAACATGAGATAGTTAGCATAGATCATAGAATCTTCTAGGTTGGAAGGGACCTTCAAGATCATCTTGTCCAACCATCAACCTAACTCTGACAAAAATAAACACCCACACAACAAACAAAATGCAAAACCATCACTAAACCATGTGTCCCAGCACCATGTCAACCTTCTTTTGAACACCTCCAGGGATGGTGCCTCAACCACTACCCTGGGCAGCCCATTCCAATGTCTGATAATCCTTTCAGTAAAAAAATTTTTCCTAATATCCAGCCTGAATCTCCCCTGGTGTAACTTGAGGCTGTTTCCTCTAGTCCTGTTGCCTGTGACTTGGGAGAAGAGACCAACCTCTGCCTCACTATACCCTTCTTTCAGGGAGTTGTAGGGAGCAATAAAGTCTCCCCTCAGCCTCCTTTTCTCTAGGCTGAATAACCCTTGTTCCCTCAGCTTCTCCTCATAAGACTTGTGCTCCACACCCTTCACCAGCTTCATGGCCCTTCTCTGGACCCGCTCCAGCACCTCAATGTCATTTTTGTGGTAAAGGGCCCTGAATTGGACACAGTTCTCAAGATGGGGCCTCACCAGTGCCGAGTACAGGGGGATGATCACCTCCCAGGTCCTACTCACCACACTGTTCCTGATACAGGCCAGGATGCTGTTGGCCTTCTTGGCCACCTGGGCACACTGCTGGCTCATGTTCAGCTGACAGTCGACCAACATACATTATTTTTGGCAGAACACTGTAAAGGGCTGTACAGGCATTGGATACCACACAACAAATGTTTAGCCACCCCTAAGAATATATACAGTACTGTAGATGTTAGCACAAACAGTATACACATTCAGTGTATTACATACCTAGTTAGTTAAGGAAATACTATATGACTGTTGACATAGACATTAAAATATTTTCAGAATTCTGTCCTCAGACAGAAAAATAACATCAGTATTGAAAATATTAAGATGTTTACTTTAGCTTCTTATATTTAAAACTATTGCTCTTGAAAAGCTCTTTTTTGTAAGATGATGAAAAACCACACGTTCACAGATTTCCATGAAACATGAAACAGTTCTTCTGTCAGATTTATAGAACTAGTGTGGTGTGTCTTTGATGTGTAATCTTATAAAGACTATCTAAAGAGAAATAATTTTGCTAGCCCAGTCTAATCTTTGAGATATTAATGTCTATTTTGATAGAGTTTGCTGAAAACAGTTGTTTACTAAGAACTGGGCTGAAACCATCAACTCATTTTTGAAATTTTATATCCAGCTTTCAAGTGGTCGTAACTTATTGATGTATCTTGGCTGAATTTGAACTGGTCATTGAAAAACAAAAAGTTATTAGTCACCCAGCTATAAATTCCTAGGAAAATCATGATGCCTCACATTCTATTGCATGATAAATGGAGCCAGAAAAATCCCTACCTTAAGCTTCATAAAAAGGCACACAAGGATTCACAGTAACAACTGAAGAACTGAAAGACTTAACAGTGAGGATGAGGATGGATCAACAGGGCAACAACAGAACATGTGTTGTTTATCATGTGGTCTTCACACTCCCAGCAGTATTTAAAAGTTTGGTAGAGTATTGAAGTGACTGAGTTCAGATCTCTTTAGCACATTGTAAATACAATTTAGATTGTTTCCATGTGGCTGTTGCCACTTTGTATTTTAGAGTTACTACTGTCATCTTTAAATTTCATCAAGCAAAGAATGAAAACGAAAAGGTTCTGGCACTGTGTCATGTGTGCTGGTACTGCACCCAGGCCTATTTGCAAACCTGGTGGTAAAGAGCTGTCTCAAACCAATAGGAAGTGAATCTTCTTTACAAGGCTGTTTTGTGCCATATGAAATCAACATCATGCATAAAATTGTTAGCGATGTTGTCTGTTGTATTTTTAGAGCCTTATGCATTTTTAATGAGGGGTTCATTCCCTGAATAAATCTACACCTAAGTAGTTGTGTGATTTCTGCAATATGTTCATGAGTCACTCTGATTAACGGTCTGTCTGAAGAAGTGGGAACTCGGCTTACAGGAGTCTCAGGGATGGGTAGAATATGAATGGATATAATCAGGTTATCGTTTTCTCCTAAATATTATTATTGGTTGACTGATCATTCGGAAAGCTAAAATACGAATTTACCGGTGTAACCATCTTTTCAGCAAAAAAGTCTGACCCAACATGCACACTTATCCTAAAAGAACCTTGTACAAATAGATTTTTCACTTCTTATTGACAGCAGTTCCAGGCCATCTTGGAACAGCATATGCTAACTGTAGGCAATAAATAAGTAAAAAAAAAAATAATTTATTTTTGCTCTGTAATCCTTCAGTAGCCAGGTTAATTGAGACTCAGAGATGATTCCTACTGTATAGTACATTCATTTTTCATACTGAAGTACATTTCCTTTGTACATAGCCATGGGTAATGCAGTCTAGAAGGATAGCATGGTAAACATTAATACAATTTCACAGAATCACAGTATCACCATGGCTGGAAGAGACTTCTGAGATCATCAGAGGCCTTATTAAACCTCATACCATTGCCCTTGTTAAACCTCATCCCATTGTCCTTGGCCCATTGATCCAACCTGTCTAGATCCCTCTGTAAAACCTTCTGACCCTCAAGCAGATTAACACTCCCACCTAGTTTGGTGTCATCTGCAAACTTACTGAGGGTGCACTCAATCCCCTTATCTAGATCATCAATAAAGATATTCAGCAAGACTGGCCCCAAAACTGAGCCCTGAGGGACACCACTGGTGACTGGCCACCATCAGATTTTACTCCATTAATCACAACTTGCTGGACATGGCTATCCAGACAGTTTTTTATCCAGTGAAGGTTACGCTTGTCTATTTATTTAAGGGGAAATCACACTGATTCAGAGGAACAGTTTACATCTCTGTTTTTCTTATTCCATTGAGTCCATAACAAAAGTGCCAGGGATACCAGATGGGGTTTGTACGTTAAGGACATGAAGGAGAACAAGGCCTTAGCTTAATGGTTAAACTTACTAATTATTTTGTTCCTTAAAACTGGATAGATTTAACCTGAAATACAGTATATAACCAGAACATGTCATTTAAAAATTCAGTGGTCTGAAGTTTTGCAGTCTCCTTCTGTAGTTACTGCAAACAGAGAAAAACATCCATGGGACAAATGTTTCAGTTTCACAGATACCTTCTGCTCAAATAGGATGAACCACCTCCTGTTCCTGTGGCTATGTCTGCTTAGAGGAATTATTCCCAGTTTCTCAGGCCTAATGCTTGCTCTGTCTGTCCCCTAGCACTGTATGAGGTGAGAAACATGTGAAGGCCTTGCTCTTTGTCCTAGATCAATGATGAAGGATCCAAGAATGGCAGCTTGCCTCAAGTCCTTGATGTGGCTTCTTCGGATACTAGGACCAGGCAGTGGGCTACTGGGTCACTGAGGAGTTCAGTCTCATGTGTAACTTAGATTCAGCAGCATGTCAACAGCATTTTGATGAGTAGCTTTGTTGAGGTGCTTGACTTTATGCAGATAAGGAACGTTAATCTAACTTCACTTTAAACATCTAAAAGTTAAAAGTTCTTATGTAGGTCCATGTATGCATCATGAGTCTGTATCTGTGATACCAGAGCTGTGAAACGTTATCTGTATTTGAGAATTTGTCATGGTTTGGGCCAGATTGGCCACTGAGAGGAATAACAGGTGCTCTTCCCCACCTCTTCTCCACAGAGAGAAGGGAAAGAAGAAGAGATTTATGAGTTTTGAAGGAACTAAACTACTTTAATGAGAGCATTAATAAAATTATAAAAAGAAAATAATGAAATACATACAATATATACAAACTGTATCAAGCTCCCCTTTAGTAAGTGTTTAAGTAGCTTTTTTAAGTTAGCTGTATCTGTCTAACAGTTAAACTTGTGCTTATTGAAATGAGGAAGGAATACAAGATTTGGTCTGGAAGTAACAGTTTGTAATGTTTCTCTATAATTTTTTTAGCTGCAGTAAGCACCATTGCCATGGCTTCATTTCTCCAGCAAATTCTCCCCTGCTGCTTCAGAACTGTTAAATAACTATTATTTTTGTAATAAGGCAAGACCTAAAGTGTTTCCTCAAGCGCCTCCAAATCAAGCACTGCATAGCAAGATGATATAGAGGATCAGTATTGCGATCCTACCATTCCTTTGCAGTCATTTGGGGGTTTCAGAGGAGCCACCATGTGTTTGGGGACCTTCTTCAGATAAAATTAAACTATGGTAGTACAGTAATGTCTCGACTCTGACGTTCTGGAGTGTATGTGACACCATATGGTTGTACATATAGTATCTTTGTCCATTTTCTGTTTCAGTGAATGACAAGTTTAAACTGTATTCAGTCCAGAGATCAGAAATAAGGTCTGGTCCTGACTGGTGTTACAAGAGATGAGGTTAAAACTGCAATAGGCAGGCTGTGCCACTGCCAGTAACAAGGCCTTAGTTCAAGTACTATGCCAAGGCTGTCAATCTGTGCAATTTAGCATGGTCCCCATTATAGTCTGGGCCTGGGATTAGTCGAAATCTTCCAGACAGAGGCCAGGCATGGTCTTGGAGTTAGCTAGCAAGGGTCAGGAATCATCTATAATAAGCAGATTGGCTCTGGCCACCCCATTATGGGGAGTAAAGAGTGAAGAGTAATGCCACACCTGCACAATCATTCTATCTCGACAGAGCTTTCAGAAGAGTTTAATGCTGTGTGTGATAAGCGATGCAACCACCAAAAGGTAGGCTTTTAGGTCACTTTTTCTTGAAGTAAGGTATCTAAATGCCACTCGTGCCTGCATTCTACTTGCTGGACTACATAATCTGCAGCTCTCCTTAGAGAACAATACTTAGCCCTTTATAAAGCTATTACAGTGATGTGTTTATCGGCATAACTGATTGCATCCTTGCCTTTCTGCACTGAATGTGTGATTGTACCAATAAAATAGACAAGTGATATTGAAAAGTGATCTGCACAAAGAGCAAAACCATGTCTGTAATTATTCCAAATCACAAAATCTTGCACAAATGGGAGATATGGTTTTAAAACTTATTTAAAGTAAGTATTTTTCCAGTTTGGTATTTCTATTGCACAATATGAAATACATTTAGTAGTTTATTGTTTGCTTGTAAATGGCTATAAGAAACTGAAAACTTTTTAGTTATGTCCTATAAATCATAAGATAGAATATATTCAGTGAATGATTAGGTAACTTGGAATATTTATAATTTACTTACATGAAGAATGTGGTTTGCTAGAAAGTATTAGTTCATCCATACAGCATTGTAAGGCACCGATATTTTAATTCACATCCATAGTATTATTCTAGTTAAATGAATAACATTGAGATGCCAAAAGAATAAATTACCATGTATCAAATAAAAACTACCAAATCCTAAAGATAAAATAGTAAATAGCTCACCAGTGCTCAAAAGTAGGATAGTTATCTGCAAAGCTGGAATGACATCTCTAAAAGAAAATGGGCATTTTATTAACATTGTAGAACCTGATGCTGTTATTGATAACTCATCCTAAAGGATGATTTAATGGGATTTAGCTGATATCATAAAACATTTCTATAGCACATGAAAAAATAGTCCAATCAAAACCCAGACAAAATAAAGGATGGGGAGGAGGTAAACAATAAACCAAAAAACATTTATTGCATCAGCCTTCTTTTTAGATGGTTTCTTCACCTGTATTACCTAGGAACACAAGTGTCTGTGTTCCTTTTATTTAGTAGTTATTTAATTCTGACTGAGATGGTTCTTAACAGTGTGAATTCAGAGCTCATAAGACTTGTTTTGTTCAAAGATCTTGAGCCCAAAGGCCAGACATTCAAAACCATGTATTGACCTGCTTTTTCACATGTTAGCCAACTTTATTTTCAAACCCCTGGCCAACTCTACGAAATCAACAGTTCTTAATTTTCATCCTTTCTCTTGACTTTGGGTACCTGAAACTATGTGTTTCAGTATCACCTAGTTCTGTAGTCCCCTTCTTTAAGCAGATGTCTCCAGAATACAATTTACTCCACAGTCAATGTTTCCAATAATATATGTCTCTCAAAAGGTGATTTGCCCTCTTCCATTCCCTTCATCTGCCACAGAGTCTACTAGAAGCTTCTCAGTTCATATACAAACACCTTGTGTGTTTTAGGGTAGCCTAATAGACCAAGCAGACTTGTCTGCCAAACAGGCATGCAGGTCTTCTGTAGCTTTGTTGGCATATCTACAAGCCCTGCACAAATGGCTCTTACCTTATGCTGTCTCAGATGACTGTAACTGACTTGTGTCATGGATTTCAGCTGGTTATAATGGGAGCTGAGATGTTTAGCTCTTACTGCCTCAGCTGCTGTCTCTTTATCTGGCACTGGCTCTCACCCAAACAGCCCTTGTTGTCAGGCTCATTGGAAATGGCCTAGGTAATATATGGAAAATAATTATATACTTTTGGAAACAATTGGAATATCATCAAAGTGTCATTCTTTTATACTCATAGTTAATGTATCTGGATGGCAGAGGGTGTTTGGTCTGAGAACTGATCTTGCTTAACCTTTCTTAATAATTGTCCTTAATAATTGTGCTATTAAGAAATTTAGTACAGAAAACAGGAGATAATTTTTTCTTATCATGTAATGGTAATCATGGTAGTCACGGTGGTAATCATGGTGAATATAAAATACTTGTGGATTGGAGTAATGAATGTGAAGAAATGTAATAAAACAAAGGGAAAGTACATCGGAAAAGTAGAAAAGATTTTTAGTGGGGGGAGGAGGGGGTTGTCCACTGTGTCCTCTAAGAATGATAGATCTTGACATATGCTTAGTTGACTCATTCTTAAAGAACTTCTCCCTTTCATCCTTGGAAGTTTATTTCAATACTTCACTGTCTTTACCAAGGGAAAAAAATGTCTTTTATATCCTCCTTGAATTTTTCTTGATATAATTTCAACCCCATATCTGTTGTACTAGCTGTCATTAATATGAAAGGCAAATTATTCCCTTCTCTGTTTTGCAGCAGTCCTTTGCAGCAATCAGGTATCTCCTCGGTCTTCTCCTCTTTAGATCAAACAATTTAATTTTTTTCAGTCCTCCTGATTTAAGACAGTTTTCCTGTCCCCTCCTCATTCTTGTAATTTTCCTTTGGGCTTCCTTAATTTGAAATGTTTTGCTCAAAACTGGTCCCAGCTTTGCAGCTGCCTCAGCATGAAAGGATTGCTTTGCATCACGTGGACTGTTGCCCTTTATGCATGTCCTGGGGGGGGATTCTGCTTTTTTCACAAGTGTGGCACTGTTGATTCATATCCACCTGTCCTCTACTGTAACCTCAAACCCTTCTCTAAAGATGTGTTTCTTAGCCAGCTGTTGTGTATTCTCTATTTGAAGGGGATTATTCCTGCACAAGTGTAAAACTTGGTGCTTATCCCTCTTTGAATTTCATTTATTATTTTGAATACATGTGTCCAGTTTGTCAAAACGACTTATCCTGTCCTATGGTGTACTTGCAGTCACTCCCACTTTCACCTTTCTTGTAAGTTTTATAAGCATAAACTCTGTTCAATAATTTATGTTGTGAAGGAAAAAGTAAAACAAACGCAGAACCAGGTGAAACTTCATGCTAGACATCCTTCCGTTTGATTATTGGTAACTATTTTCAAGATATGGTTAAAATTAAAAATACTATGATATTTTAATCTAGATCATATGTGCATGACTTGATTGTGAAAATATCATTTGAGCTACCTGCAGTCAAAATGCTTGAACAGATAGCTCATCTCTAAACTCGAATATCTGCTGTGTGTTCTTGCTTGTAGAAGATAATCACACTGATTTAACACAAGGTGTTCTTGACAAATACATGGCTACTTTTCATCTTCTTTTCTCTTTGTTTGCCAACATCTAGATTAATTATTTATTACATGATTTATTGGGAATTTAAGGTAAAGTGATCAGTGTATATTTCATTACCTCTTATTATGTTCCGTATTTTAAAATGAGAACTATGTTCAGTCTTTCTTGCACATTCTTAATACTCCACTGCCTTCTCCCTTTGCAAGTTCTCAGAGACAATCATTAACAGCTTTGAGATTACTTCAGATGTTTCTTTAGGTGTTCTAGAATTGATTTTATCAAACCTGATGAATCTGGATTTAATATAAAGCTTTAGTAGAAGCTGTGTGCTGTTGGAGGCAGGGGATCTGAGAAGATAACAGGATGAGTCTGAACCCCTAAGCAATGGCACTACAAAAATGCAATTGTGCATCTAGAACATAGCAGAACAGGTTTGGTTCTGTTTTTTTGCAGAGACAAGGAAGAGATAAAGTCATGGCTTCCCTAAAAGCCTCCTGTGCAATTCTCTTCATTCATAGGATCGTGTGCAGGAAAGAGTTACAGGTGTGATCAGGGGAATGGAGCATCTGACTAAACATCATAGGAGTTTATGGTTGTAGCTTCTTTTTTAGCAAAATAAAGGTGGGAGGGAGACAGATTGCTGTTGATATTATAGATAACTGTAATAATTAAGACAGTTATAAGGCAGTGCAGAGGTTTTGCATTCATGGGTCACCAAGGTTGTAGCTAAAGCTTCTGTTAGGACACCAGGACACTGGTGGAAATTTATGGATTTTGCCATCTTGATTATTTGAGCCTGTAGTTTGGAAGAACCTCCATTGTCAACCCTGACTGAATCAACACATTGTAGAAAGTCCATCCCCAAACCACAAAAAAAAGAACAAACAAACCAAAAAAAAAGAAGAGAAAGAATAAGAGAGAGAGTACAATATACTTTGAAGTCTGTTCTCTTTATAAGCAGCAAGAATAATTAATATAAGTGATGTGCAGCACATTTATCTACATTATAAGACATGGGTGGCCGAGGAGAAGAGATCATGTATTGCTCTGTATTACATAAACTGCCAAGCGGATTAATGATTCTTGGAAAACTAAAGATCGGAAACATGATAAAGATTTTTCTTTCCTATAAAGACAGATATAGACAGTTTAACCTGCTACAACAGCACTGCCAAACAGACAGGAACATCTGTTTGTGGTGGTTTGACAGGCAGTGGTTTTAAATACACCAGGTGCCAGGATTATGTACCACTAAAAGATCCACTTTTTAAGCCCTCAAGTTCCATGCTGGCAAACATCCAGAGGGATCAAACTGAAAGATAAATTTCCTATGACATAAGTGGCGTGCATTTTTTTAAACTGAAAATGTGAGATGTTCCAGGATAGCTATGACAGGAAAGAATTCTATTTCCCTAATTATGGACTGAAGTTTTCTCTCCTGAGTAGCTCAACACTGCTGTTAAAAGCAACTTACCCTCACCGTGAAGAGAGTTGTCATGTTGCATTAATAAATCTCTGAATAAAGAATAGCCTGACAAAATTTAGAATAATACGGCTGAATAGTTCAAATAGTAATTTAATTTTGTTCAGTATATCTTGACAAAGTATTTTCCAAGAATAAGATTATATTCTTTCTAATCAGTTAAAGAATGTGTAGGTACAGTCTTAGTTCATTTAACTCATTTGGGATCAGGAATCAAAAATCATGGTGCTTATGGGTAGTGAGGTACTGTCAGCATATACTGTCTGGCATAATGGCTAGTGTTGGAAGACCACAATTCCTAGTTTGCCAGTGTTGTTCCAGTTGCCCTTGCTTTCTTTTGTTGTTATGTAGCTGTCACCTGTTCAATCACATTCTCTAGGAAGTAGTAGAGACAAGTGTACTTGCTTGGGGGTGGGGGAGCCTTGTTTTCAATCTGTCTCTGCTAAGATGTCTAGCAGCACTGAACGTCTCTGTACCAGCAAGTTTTTCTCAAATTAGCAGGTCTTCAGTGGAGTTCTACCTAATTGATTAAATGGCTAGGATAAATGATTTATGAGAAAAGATGAAAATAACTTCATACGTATTGCTTGGTTAAATTACAATTACTCTGCCTTTAATAACGATCTACAAGTATTATTTGAGAAGCATATGTTCCTAGGAAGGAGATGAATTGTTCACTGTTATCTAGGGACCTATAACTAGAAATACAGCTGCAAGAGTGATACAAAACCAATCACTGAGATGATATTTGGGATCCCTTTAGTCACTTAAAATTAAGATTTATGCAAACCCAATTTCCTTGAAAAGCAAGTTCACAGAATATTCACATCAGAGTATTCCTATACACAGAGAATACCATTTGTATGCCCAGATAACTCTCCTTGTATTGTCAACCACTGAAAATCAGCTTAAAAAATTTTTTAGATTCAAAACCACCCATTGTAGAGATAGAAGCAATAGCAAGCGTCAAGGCAGATACAAACTAGCCAGCTATGAGTAGATGATATTCAAAGCAGTAATCAATAGACATGGCGGGAAGGGTCATCAGTAAATGCTAACATTATCCAAAGGAAGCTCCATCTTTAGCCAAGGACAGGAGGAAACACAGCCAGATAGACTAGTCCAGGAGGCAGAAACGGTCATGGTCTGAATTGTTTTGTTTCTTCCTAGACTCTCTTGGCCAGTGACATTCTCCCCAGGCTACAGTTAGACTTTATGAATGCCCCACTCTACTGTCTGAAACAAGCTTGTTAAAAACCATTCATCATACAACTGTAGAAAGACAGAGTCCTCTTTCAGATGCCAGTCATGGGCTAACTTACCCACTGGAAACGTCTGTCAAGATTCATTCAAATATGACTGCTGCTCAAATTGACTTCTTTTTTCTTTCAGTTGGTTTTTTTGGGTTTGTTGTGTGGTTGGGTTTTTTTTATGTGTGTGTGTTTGGGTTCTTCCTTGTTCGTTTGTTTGATTGTTTTTTTTTGAACTGAATGGATTGATTCTATGTTTTTGATAAGTGATGTTGGGAAATTCAAGACATTTTGAGAAGGTAGGACTCTTCTGGTAGAGTCTTAGGTGAATGCATTGCAGTTTTTTTCCGAGCAAGTTTTACTGCTGAAGTACAGGACAAATGAACATGAATTATGTCCCCCCTATTTTTATTCTTTTCTTCTTCTAGTGGTGTCTCAACTGTGCTTGTGTAGAGGTGGAGCACTGCTGTGCAACTATAGAGGATTCATCTGGGTGGTAATGTACATTTGCAGTAGCACTGAGCTTTGTGCCTTGTGGGCTTTCCAGGGTGGTTAGAGGAGGACCCAGGCCAAGGAGAGGACATCATGAAGATAAAAGAGAGAAGAGTCAGAGCACAGTCAGCTCTGTGATTCTCACAATAGCATTTATTTGTCCTTGTACTTTCAGAGGGTTTCTAATGACAGGCAGCCTTTATGCCCCACCTCATTTGAAAGTGTTTAAACATATATAGGTGTGTGCCTCATATCTATAGATATATGTATATATACGTGCACTTCACCAACAACATGTTATAGAACAAGGATCCCTTTACCTGAATCAGAATTTCTGATTCAGGACTGCTTCAGAAAGATTTAATCGCATGTTTTTCCTTAAGACCTGTAAGTGCATTTTATAAATGGGCCAGAAGGACTAAAAAGAGGGTGAATTACCTTTCTTATTAAAAAGCTTGCCATTTTATAGTGATCATTACTGCCAGACCCAGGGATAACAACTTGGAACTCTATTCAAATCTAAAAGAAATAATAAAGATCCAAGATTTTGTATACTTATGCAAAAACTAGATTTTCACTGTTAGTAGATTAACTTTTTTTTTATAGGCAGCTACTGCAGTGTAAATTCCAGAGGAGGCAATATGCAGTTACTTTGATGCAGTTTCTTGAGTTGTAAGTGCCCTGAATTTTACACTGAGATAAATAGCTAATACAAGTTTGAGTGTGTTTTATGGTGAGATGGGAAGTTTGCAGAGACATAACCATTGTCTTTTTTTAGACCTTTCTGGCAGATGAAAGGAGCCTTAATAAGAAAGCAGAATAAGAATTTATACCCACTTCAAAGCTCCTTTATACTGCCAAAGTCACGATTAGTGGCATTTGTGCAAATGGCAGACCCATGTGGTTTTGAACTGGTTTTTGATGTGATGAAGAACATCTTAGTAGAATTATGTATTGTGGAATGGCTTCTCATAGCTACAACTTAATTAATTTTTGTATGGTTAAATATGTAAAAGCAGGGGGAATAATTATAATTTTATCTAGTTTTCCAACTGGTTGTCATATGAAAGATGTGTCAGGAAGGAAGGAAAATTATGTCCTTTGGTTAAAAAAATAACACAACAAAACAATGAACAACAAAAAGGGTTGGGGGTAAAAGATCAAACAGTATGTTATTTGGTTTTGGACCTGATCTGTGCAGGTTTTGGACCTGATCTGTGCCAACTTTATAAAACATGCTGTCCAACAGAGCAGGTAAGGGAGCTGCTTCTAAAGTTTGCTTGTTTTCTCTGTCCTGCTGTGGCTGGTGTCTGCTTTCTGACACTTGCCTTGAAAATTGTTTAGTGCAGGGGGATGATTTCATTATTTTTTGAATGTAAGTAATTACTGATGATACTGACATAATACTGATGAGTATTATGATTACTAAAACAATGTCCAGTTTCGGTGATGTTCCAGGTACAGATAGAATATCAAGTTCATAATCGTTCTGGAAGCAAAATCCATTGTTTGGCTCATAAGGGGTCGACTTGGAGGCTTGTTAGGCTACATGAGACTGAGGAGTCATTTGTTATTCTAGGGGAAAGGAGACATGAAGTTGTAATTACTAATGATGTATCTATTGCATTTTAGTGTCTTATAGTTTCATCTGACTAACCCAAGCTTCTTTTCCTAATGGTTTAAATGCACAGAGTATGTCATGTATTCAGTCCAAGCAAAACTCCCTAAACAGGGATCAAGGTGCATGTTTGCTTGCACCTTGGAATAGGATTGGCAGTTAATGCAAATTATATTTCTGTGCCTGTGATGGCTTAGAGGACCTCACAGTATTTGCTAGAATCCTTAGAAACTCTCCCACATGCTTCAGCCCAGAAGAAAATGTACTTGCTCATGGCTCCAGATATTTATGTGTACGCACAAAAATTCTAAATTAATGTGCATACTATTTACATGTTTAAAAAGCAATGGAAAATCTGCAGAATGCTCACCAAAACTGAGGGGTAGGAAGATGTCAAAACCAAATTTCTTCTTTACTGAGGTCCTTCAAAATATAATGGAAGTTATCTTTCTAGAATAGTTTACAATTACTGAGCAACCTTGGGAGTTCAAGTAGAAAATCAATTTCCAGCTCTTGTGGATGGAAGCATAAAATTCTACTGGCCACACCAAATAGCTCTGCATACTAAAATGTATCCTAACTTTAAAGCCTATAAATTACATTCATAAAAAAAAATATATATGGTTACCCCATGATTTAAACATTGACCTTATGATTTGGAAGTGTGCCATAGTTTGAGCACCTGTTAGAGAACAATATAAAAGGTAAATGCCCTATAACACGTTACCAGATGGCATATATATCTGTACAGTCTTGCATGCAGGAAATCAAGCAGCGAGAAAATGACTGAGGGTTTTTTAAGAAATGAGTGAAAGGCTCATTTTTTTTGAAATTTCCACTTAAGAGCTTGATTCATTAAAGTCCTTTATTCAGTCGAGGGAGGGAGATCTATTCCTGGGACCAGACTGACCTTCCAAAGTTTTATCTTATGGTGCGGCAATTCTTGAGAGAATATGAAGACAGAAGCTACAATTCCCTTTCCAAATAGCATGTGGAAAACAATCCTTTGATGTTACTGTGCTGACAGATTTGAGCTATGTGCAGTCCCTTTCACTCACAGTTATGCTTATGTGACTTTCTCTTGAATAATGGAAAATACTTTTAAAGTAACTTATAAAGATACTTCTCCTTTTTTTTCAGATTCTAATGTGTATTTCTAGTACTGGTACAATTTTGGTTTTTTTACCTCTGCTATCGTTTATGCTTAGCAATGAAAACGGAATCCCCCAACTTAAAAAATTGGTTCAAGCTCTTGAAATTAGTGTACAAAGCAGCCTCATGGATTGCAGTATTGATAAGCCTAAGATAATGATACTTGCTAGATACTGCTATAGATAGTTGCATCCTATGAACACAGTCCTGCATTATTATATTACTTTAGCAGAGTATCCAAGACACCTCATGGTTAAGTCATGCACTATTTCATACTATTAAAACAGCCAGCTCTCATATACTGTATGTGTTTTAGTGGTGCTTTAGCACTTATTTCATTCCACAAATGAGGAAAAGGGAAGTGAAAAGGGAAGTAAAAATGAAATAAAAACCCATTGATGAAGGGATTCTGTCTCCTAAAAGGCAACAGTCTTTCCATGTTAAAACAGATTTCCATGTTATCCGTGAATATCCATGGATATTCTTGGGAAGGGATCCATTTTTAGGAAAAAAAAAAATAAATTACTTGAGGCATAGAAGTTCCAGACAATATGAAGTCAAAGTCAAATGAAAATGTTATAAAAAAAATAAGCAAAGGCTGTGAAAGAGAAAGCCTGTAGCCCCATGTTTGCGCCTTAATTCTATATTTAGCATCCACAGTAAGATATTACTTTGTCTAGGAAGGGTTCAACTGCAATGTATTGAAGGAAGTACCATGTGCCTTATACACTTGTTCTGTTGTTTCAATTCCTTCTCACTTTGTTTTATATGTCTTACACCCACCTCAGGATTTTCCTCCATAGCCTTTTCATGTCTGGTATGATTTTTTTTTTTCCTTTTCAATTCCTGCTATGAGAAGAAATCCTGTTTCTGACAGAACTGGTGATGACTAGAATAACTGTTACCGCCTTCTTTTCATCTTTCCACATTTACTCTCATTACCTGAAACTCCCCTCTAACTAAATTGCATAGAATCACATATAGTATTATTTTATAAATGTTTTTTGCTTAATTTATTATTTAGTTTTTTGTAGCCTTGTCCATTGGCCCATTGATATGTAAGATGCTGTGTTAAATATATTGTAATTTATCATTTGGATATCAACAGGTGTCATTCAGCCAACAGAAACCTGATAATATTGTCTATGCTGCATTTTACTGAGTTACAATTATTGTTTATATAAAAGCTCATTGTTCAGCTATCAAAGCCAATAATTGCACTGATTTCATGGAGAATATAATGAAATTTAGCATGAAATCTTAGGTATGTGAATATATGTGGATTTTTTCTCAAGTGACAGTAGACCAAGATACAGCTGGGTGATGTGGTGAATCCTGTAATGTACTTTGCAACACCAGTGTTGTTACTTCCAGACACTGCTCACACTTAAATAGGTACATTATATGAGTTAATGAGAATTTACTCAATGCCTGGACAGATTAAAGGTTAAAAATTCCATCTGTTTGTGCAAGAAATTTGTTCTTATGTGTCTTTTATCCTATTTCTTAGCTCTTGTAAAAGAAAAAGTCAGAACCAAGGTTTCAGCTGATTTAAATTTAGGGCAGCTGCTTTGACTTTATCAGAGTTGCATAGGCTTAACAGGAGCTGGGAAACCCCTTAATTAACACGTAATTTTACTCACTATCTAGGAAATGTGATTCAAATTAAGTTGGAATTCTAAAGCTTCCAGCAGCCCTATGTGATGTGAATTGAAATTTTTCAGTGCCTGTAGTCCTCTTAGCTTCTGTAAATGACAGTTAAGGTGACTTCGTAGCCAAAATAAATTGGCACTGAAAAGTGGGATGAAGAAACATGCACATGGCAAAAGGCAAAACAGAACCCTACAGGGGAAAGAAAAAATCAGTATCAAGACTGACAAACTGTTCCCTCGTTTTCAAAAAGAAAGTAAATAGAAAGTTATATTGATATTTCACACAGATGCCTGAAAACTCCCTGGCTTATGCAGCAGAATTAGACACACATGAACACTTAAATCAACAGAATTTAGCTAAAACAAACTCATAATGACCATATTATATCAGCTATGCTGCAGCTGTCTCTGGCTATCAAAGCTTCCTTTTCCTGACCTAAGGGGACACTAGCTCATTTTTAAAATGTAATATTCAAGAAAAAGGAGAATTCTTTAAAATATTTGGAATAAAAAAACCCCAAT
Organism: Scolopax mira; assembly: GCA_004320125.1. Lineage (NCBI taxonomy): Eukaryota > Metazoa > Chordata > Aves > Charadriiformes > Scolopacidae > Scolopax > Scolopax mira. The sequence continues at coordinate 24,315 of BJBW01006738.1, forward strand.
TAGTCATGTTTTAGTCACAAAGTAGAACACAATGTCAGGTAATACACAGACAATCTGTTCATAGGACATCTAATTGCCTCCACTTACATTATGTGGGAGGAGACAGAAGGACCTAAATCTTGTAAAATACCTTATGCCTAGTCGCTGCTGCTTCCTAAGAGCAGTTTTTATTGAAGTAATTAAGACAGACACAAAATGTGAGAGGGGAGGATGATGAAATGTGTAACCATTGCAGGATAATGCAATCTCTGCTGTCCAGACAATACATTCTTGTGTAGGAATGGTATTGGACTGTGGGAGAGGTCTGGGTATAAAAAAACTGTGGCTTTGCACATGTAAGCAATGAGAACAGAAGAAAGTAGGTTGGCGATGTGTGGGATCTTCCTTCTCTTATTATGCAGACCTAAAGTTTATGCTCTTTCCCCTTTTGCCTCACAGCTGCTAAACTGTGCATAGACTTACAGGGAAGCTTAAGGGGTTTCTGCCACCTTCCAGTTTGCATCCTGTTGCTGTAGCTGCCAGGGTTGGGCAAGACAGTTCTAGCTCATTTCTACCTGTCCGGGTGGCACTGCATGCTGACTTGTAACCTGCTGGCATCAGAGAGATGATACCTCAGTTATGTAGGGCCGTTGGTTATCTTGTGTCTTTTCTGATTATATTTTTGTGAAAAAAAGTGCTAGGGCACAGTGTTTTCATGTTTTGGCTTTTTTTTTTTTTTCCTCCTGCCAGTATGGACATTCATTCCCTTCTATGCAGAAAAGAAGTAAATAAAATGAAATATAAAAGCTTCCAGGATTAGACGTCAATGAAATTTTCTCAGAACAATTGTCTGTTCCATGAATAATCATATCTAGTCTGTTGGACCTGATAACACCATTTAGTTACATCCTATTTGTCTCACTAATCTCAAGGAGGCATAAGGGAAAAATAGAAGCTTCTGAACAAGAAAATCAAGGCCATATGACTCTTAACAATGTTATCTACAAGTATGAACACTTCTCATTTTGCCTGCCTTAAGTCAGTGTAAATGATGCAGAATACTAGTAGGGATGAGGTATTATCTGCATTTAGAATTTGTAACCCAGAGCGTGAGTCTTTTGACACAGCCAAAATGTGCCAGTCAGGAGCAAAGTTAGGTATATTAAAAGAACTCAAGGGAAAAATGCTCAAAAGTTTTTGAGTTTGCTTTCAAGGTAGGAGTTGCTTTTTAATGTATAAGCTAGTAAATTCATATAAATTTGTCTGCTTCATAATGCTTTTCAGTAGAGACTTTGCCTCCCTAGTTGCATAGCAGAGTTTCACATAGTTTTGACACAGACTAGAGCTATGCACATATAACATTGCTCTGTCTTCAGATCTCGTTCCCTGATAGATGAACATCCTCTTCCTTTTTGCTGATATTTTGCTATAGTACCTATAAGTGCTTACCTGACCCATATGGTTAAAGCCATTTGCTTGAGAAACATCCTCTTATTTCAGTTGCTGAGTTGCAACTGGACTCTTTATAGGTATATTTGGGACTAGAAGATCTTGTGCTGTGAGATGATAATGCTGATGATGGTAATAACAGGTTAAAGAGCTGGATGTTTACAAAATAGTGGCATTCCAATAGTGAGCAAGGCAGTAAGTAAAGAAAAATGTAAGATCTTTACAGGTAAGAAAATTAAAATGAAATTTTTTACACATCTTTAAAAAAAGTAATTTTAACAAATTTCTGTGCTTTATCCAGGTGAAAAGAAGTTAACAAAGAAGATTCTTGGGTTAATTAACCTTATTAGTTAATAAGAACTGGACATCTCATTGAAGAGATTGATTTTTTTTTTTTAATATTTCCAATCTGATTACATTAGGAAAGACATGGAGAAAAGTGGTTTTGACATCCAATCCCAAATTCACAAATTATTGCCTGGTTTCTGGATCCCAATCTATAATTAGTGCTATCGTATACAATATAAGTATCATCCAAGAAAAAAATAGTGACAAGAATATTTTAATTCCTCTTCTTTAAGGCCAAAAACATTGTTGATCACTGTAGAAAAGTCTGCTTTGTTATTTTGTCTGAAAAACACACTTGTATAGAAGAGAACCTTGTTTTTGAGTTTTTGAACACTCCTTTCAAGGCTAAAGAGTACTTTTATCAGGAGTCTTTTATGGACGTGGCCATAACCACCTCTTACCTTCATGTTATTTGTTGAGCAAGCATCAGTCTCCCTTTCCCTCAGATGCTTTACCTGATTGATAGACATACCTGCTTTGTTTCAGAGCAATTGTTCTCAGCCACTGCAAAGCTGTGAAGTTTCTCATGGCTTTCTTATAGAATCGTAGGATCATAGAATCGTTTTAGTTGGAAGGGACCTTAAAGATCATGGTGTTCCAACCCCTGTGCCATGGGCAGGGACACCTCCCCACTAGAGCAGGTTGCACACCTTACATCCCTAGAATCAATTATTTTCACTTTTCAAGGACTGCATAAGTTCATCTAATAAAGTATAACCTCTCCAGACCTTGCTTTGCTTCAGATAACAAATGTAGTTCTAGATTTTTCCTCTGATGCTTTTGTCAGATGTCTCCAGATATTTTGTATTACTAATACTGTGTCTAGATTTTCCTTATGCTTATATAAACTCCAAATTGAATTGGAAATTAGGAAAGAACTAATGATAGTTGTCTTTTCCTTATAGGCAAGTTTTCTTAGTGACCTACAGTAGGTGTTTTTGTGGTCCTTGGGTAGTGGCTTGAATATTTCACACTCCACAATGTTGCTTTTCTCTGAAGGCAATGATTACCATTCCTTTTCTTGACAGAAGACCATATTGGAAATCAATCAAAGTGTAAGACAGACTGCCTTCTGATTCCCTGACCATGACACCAGATCATGAACTGTCTTTCCTTCCTAATATAGTCAAGTCAAGATTTGCTGAAAATACCAAATTCCAGATGGTTCCAGTTGAAGAGTCTCACTCACTCTAAGAGTTGTAAACATTTCGGATTAGTCATTCATCATACTGTTATATTGGAAATATTTTAAATGAGCTGTGGAACATCTGCAGCAGAGAATAATGTTATATTAAAAGTGTTATATCAAGCGAAACTGCAAGTGTTGACCAAAATAGAGGTAAGGCTGGAAACAGCCTTTACTTGTCTATGAAATTAATGATAGAAGGGCTGAACTTCACAAATTTCAAGGCCACTGGAAACCATGGTGGCTATCCAGCCTTAACCACTTACAAAGACACAATGCAGAATTTGGACAGTTGAAGAACATTATTCTGGAAAAGAATAGTAGTCCAAACTCCAGTAGTTCAAAGGTTAAGTTAAATCTCTTGGAAAATATAAATTCTTTACTAAATACAGCTGGAATAGATAATATCCTGGAAATTATTGCAGTCCTTTCTTCATTGAGAAAATTAGGTTACAACCCTGAAAATGTGCAAAAACATTTCCCTGTTTGTGTTTCCCTTGCACCACTTCCAGCTTTATATGTTTTATCATTGTTCTCAGGGTAGATGTAATTGCCTCCTCTGTGGAAAAGCTTGCATTATAGATGAGGTTCTTCAGTGCATTTCCTTTCCTGCCCCCTTGGTTTCCCCTAGAATCTGACATTGCACTGAGTGACCTTCCAAAGTCTTCTTGAAGGCAGTAGGAAGATTGAAGCTGCTGGTTGTAGACAAAGGGCTGCTGCCTTTGCAGCAAAGGCTGACAGGGTTAGAGCTTTGCATGCTGAAGTAGTGCAGGGGTGGAGAGGGTTCCCTTTTGTAAGAAGGTAGTGTCATTCTTATCAAGTTGTAAAATCAGAGGTCTTTTTGTTTTGGTCTCCATCTACACTTCTGAATGGAGAATGGACCTCTTTGCCTACAGTCTTTCTACAAGAGTACTGATGTGAGGCACAAAAGCTGTGAGCTTGAGATGTGGCAGTTAATTACTTGCTCTTGCTACCTCTGTGGCTAACAGGCTGTTGGAGAAAGGTGAGCTAGTGTGAAGGTATGTGCATATTCAGGAAGGTTTTTCAGGCTGTAATTCTCTCTCATTGGCTCAGAAAGAAAGAAAGAAAGAAAGAAGGAAAGGAAGAAAAAACCCTTTTCTCCTGGGCATTTCTTACTAGTGCACAGAAAGTTGATATTGTGAGTCCCTTGGGTGTCTGGCTTTCCTCATTTGCTTTATATGAAATTCTGGTATTTTCCTTGGATTTTGGTGTCCTGTATGTTGTAACATTCAGCATACCTTGTGCATTTGGATCCACAGATACTCATGAAATCTGTAACAGTGCAGAAGAACCTATATGGGCTTTTATCAAATCCAAAGCATTGAATAAACCTTCCAAAATTTAGACAGAATTAGTCAGAAGGGTGCTTGGTCTTTTGATGTGTAGGAACAGCTAGGGGAAAAAAAAAGCCAATTTACTCCCATGAAAATCCTTTATAACTTTTACAAGTCTAGAAAGCAATAGTTTCATTGTAACCAGCTAATATTTCTTTTTATTGATTTAATATGCTTTACTGCATCTCTTTTCAATCTTCTCTCTGTATTTATTTTCAGGCTAAATGAGAAGGTTGTGTTTTCCATTGCAGAACTGACGATTTTATAGATTCCATCATTCCATCTCTAATTAGCCACATTTTAATATATTATCAAAAAGATAAAGCAAAAAGGCATTGCATTATTCTAATCCCTTAGAGTATTTTCTCATGATGACATGAGTTTCTTGTGCATTTTTAGTCACCAAACAGCTGATACTGAAAGTGCCTTTTTGCAGGACATCTGTACTATCATCCGTATTGGCTGAAACATCTGTAAGGGTTTGCTAGGTAGTTCAGCTTTGCCTGTATGGTATCACAATGATTCTGTGGTGTCTGTGAATAGTAGTTTTTATTAAAAAGGACCAAGTCATTTGCACTCAATTTTTATGATGTTAGCCAACCGTCATTTTTTTTACTCATGCTTCTGGACATCTTATTTAGCTGGATTCATTTTTCACTTTAATGTACCTAACTCAAAATATATCAGGACCTAGGATCTGAGACTAGTTCATCTTGGTTATTTAGGCTGAACCACTTAATCTCATAGACTGAATGAAAATGATATAAGACTGTATTTGTTCTTGATTGGATAAGTATGTGAGCACTTATCAAATAAACAGTTAAAAAAACAAATTTAGATGCATGAAATTGAAATTTGTTTTGCCATGAACACAAACTTTGTACAGAAATTAACTGCAGGTGGGTGATGAAAAGCATTGCTGAAGGAGATTCAGCTACCAACATGAGTCTGTATCCTACTGGTGTTTCTTAGCTTGACTCTGTTCTCTTGGTTTCATTTCCTCCCACATGTGAAGTCTTCCCTGCTTCATCTTAAGCTCATTACTTCTTATGCTTCACTCATTAACTAATGACTATACTTGTGCAAAATCCCAACTTCTTCTGGTTTAGCTGTAAAACAAAAGAGACTGCAAAGCGTTTGGGTTCCTTCTTGATAAACATTTAGTTTTCAGTAGACTGGAGAGTGAAAACTTCATATGACAGTGAGCAATATGGTGAGAGGAGGCACCATATCATGATTCTGATTGCATGTAATGTCAGGTTATATCAGAATTATTATTACTATCATACCCAGTGTATTTTTTTTTGCATTACGCATATTAATGTGTACAGGAAGAAGTGTTGAAGCACAGGAACCCTAGCCAAGATCTCCAATCTTTGGTAGCTTCAGCTATGGCCTTCTGACCCCCAGTGATCTTACAGTCATGCAGGACCAAACATACCACAAAAAGCAAGGAGGAAAAGTGTGGAAGAAAACCATGGGATACTTGGATTATTACAACTCAAGGTCACAGAGCTTGTTTTAAACAGTTGGCACATATTGAATGTAGGTACCTGAGGCAGCACAAGAGAAGGATAAGTGGATAATTTTTTTGTTATGCAAAATTATGAGAGTATTCCTGATACTTTCTTATCTGGTCACCTTTTCCACACATGAAGTCTAAATCTACTCTATTAAGGATAACACAAGAGATGATTATTTAACAACAATTTTTTTTTAAACTATTGTTGAAGTGACCTATTGACATGGCATATGCAACACTGAATGCAGCTTGGATTGTGTGTGTATATCGTTGCTACAAACAAAATTCTTTTTGTTTAAAATCCACTGAAATGCATGGAAAAAAAAAGTAAAATGGAGAAGACTTTGAAAATGGCAATTAAGATTAAGAAACAATACACTGAGGTAATGGGAAGTGTTTAAAAATGGAGCGCAGTGTACTTTGGAAGAGAACAATCCCTGCCTTTAAAATCCAGGGTCTTAATGAAGGGCTTTACTGTCACTATGACTTAGTAGATAGCCTTCTGCCTCTGGAACTGAAAGTTTTTGGCTTAGATCCATTTAGTGCATTACTGGGGAAGTTGTGCACATCCAGAGGTCACGTTTCATGTGAGATGTGAAATGGAGGTGACCACAAAATATTTCAACATCTTCCAGTCTCTCATTCCTGCTCTGCTTTCAGATGCAGTTCTGTATTGTCCTCTGTTACGCCTTGTGCTGTCTAAGTGTACTCTGAAGCAGAAATTATTTCTGAAGACAAATATGATAGTCCCTCTTTCTCTTGGATGCCTCTGCAGAGGTGTAGTTCATAAAAAGGCTTTCTGTAATATTTATTTTGTTATTTTTGTTCTTCTTTATACTGTGGCCATTAGTATCTCAAGTGCTTCAGCTTCCTTTGTGGGATGGGAAATTCTCCAAAATAACCCTACCCTTACATTTTTACCCCCTAATTTTTCATGAACCTCTGTACATCACAGTGTCTGTGCAAATTAGGGGTCTTGGATAAATCTAGGAATATAACATCAATTAAGTTCCTTTTATATCAGTCCTTCAATTTTTCTGCCATATTCTACCACAATCATTCTGAGGACATTTTCATGCACTGTGTGCATTGCTGCAGCAATGAGATCAGTCATGACAGTGAGTGACATCTAAATGGGAAACAGGGAGGTATGTCGTTCCCCTGTAGATGCTCCTGGGGATGCTTTCCAATGAAATGTTTTCCAGTGCTTAAGTGAATTTCTCAATTTCATTCAAGAAATAAGGTTCCTTTTCATGGAGAGAGGTGCCCTTATCAAGTGTGCCAGGGGATGACCTATAGCAGCGAGGGTCTGCCTGGCATGCAGCTGGAGGAGCCCAGGTCGCAGAAGGGCAAGGACTGGAAAAGAGCCCTGTGTTTGGTCTGTGGAATCAAGGCTGGAAGTCCAGCTCCAGCTACAGCACCCCAGGAAAAACGGGATCTTTACAGACAGGCAATTTTAGTTGTGTGGAGTCCTTACATGTAATTATCCATTAGAGAAAACGTGAAAATCTCTGCCAGCAGTCAGCCTGCTGGAACTCACAGCAGGGGAGAGTGTGCTTAAGCGAACACAGCAGCAGGCAGCCAGGAAGGGCTCGGTGCACAGGGAGAGCTGGATGGCTTCACCAAAAAACCTGTCCCAGCTTGGAAACAAGAAGTGGGTGTATACGCACTATTAGTGCCAGGAAAGAAAGTTAGGAAAATTAGAAGAATGGGCTTAAATCTCTCTTGCTGTTTCACTGGAGGGATGGGCAGGAAAAGGCTATGGATAGGAAATTGGAAGAAAAGAAGTAGGAACAGAAGCCATGTGGCACAGAGCCCAGGCTTCAGATTAGATTTAGGATTGTGTTTTTTGCTGGCCTACTACTTGGCTTTTGAATTCATTATGTCTTGGTGCCTCTGTTTCTCCTCCTTGTTCTCTTGCTTTGCCTGATTAGACAGTATCAAGGCAGTCCTTAGGGGTTGTTTATTTGTTTTCATGATTTGGGCCAGACTGGCCACTGAAACAAACACCACATGCTCTCCCCCAATTCTCTCTCCAAGGGGAGCAAGGAGAGAGAAAGGGACTTAGGAGTTTAAAAAAGAAACTAAACTACTTTAATAAAGACATTTATAAAATAATTTTATAAAGACAATAATGAAATATGTACAATGTATATAAAACCATGAGCTCCCAGGATGATAGTCACGTCACTGGCAGGCACTGTGGAAGTCCAAGACTGGACTCAGAAAGAGATGGGAACTGGATTCTGGATCTGGATTGAGGAACACATGGATCAGGATCAAGGGCAGATGAACAGACAGAGTGCTCCTTGCACACCACCCATTGAATAAAGAGGCTGACCCTTTGATTCCTTGGCTTTTACATGGACCGTGATACAGATAGGATGTAGTACCCTGTTGGTCAGTTTGGGGTCACCTGTCCTGTCCTCCCCACAGGTGCAGCCACTCTATGCTTTTCCACTCCTGACCCTCCAAGGGGGCAGATAACAAAGTGAGCTGAGCTTGGTTGTTATGGAAATAAGTGGAAGCAAGAGCCTCTCTTCGTACCATTCTTTGGCATAAATTAGAAACAATCAGGTCTTATCACTCTGGGTGTGGACTAAAGTCTTAAAAATATGCTGTTAGTTTCAGACTTCAGTTAGTTAGAAGAGTCTTAGCTAAAAATTACTGAAAAGAAAATTGATTCTGTTTCACCTAAACCAGACATTTTTACACAGCCAAAGACAGCAAAACCCCTGTCTTGGCTTGCAGGCAAAGCATCAGTATGCAACAAAAACTTAGAAACATGTTTCCCTACGTTTTGCATTGAAATTCAGAGAGTCCAGTAGCAAGGCACATGCTCAAGTCTGACTACTGTTGTGTGAGACATGAAGACTCTGTCCTGGGGTTGGCAGATAAGCTGAAGCCCTGTGTGTTTTAACCTGCTGTCCTTTCCTGACAGGTGGGATTCATTTCACCTGGCTTTAGGTTATAGATGCAGTTGCATGACCAGAAGGTATCTAGGTCTGTTTGGAGCAGTTGTACACTATCATGAAATTCTCCATAAATATGGTATGTTTGAGTCAGGAGTTACAAGAGACTCACGCCTCTCTGAAATGGCAGTAAGAGCCTCAAGGTAACATAGCACAGCACCTAAAATGACACTAGACATCTATACTTGGGCAACTGTAGTTGTGTGCACTGGGGATCTGTATCTGAAGTAATCATCCTCTCTTTTAGTAATCATGGTCTCCTTTGATAGTGAAGGCTTAATCAAAGAAACTTTATTGACTGCCTTAGCAGACAATGAATCGCATCTAAACTCCACCGACTGCATTAACTGGATGTCTATTGACAGTAAAAGATCTGTGATTACTAGTTCAGATGTGCACGCCTGCACTGTGGACATCCAGAGTGAGTCAGGCAAATCACAGCCAATACCAGTGCATTTGCTGAAGGATGAAGAGATAGAGAACTAGCTGCATAACTGCTGCTCGGGTGAGGAACAAAGACATGTAACACCAACAAAGTCATGTCAAACCAATCAAAAACAGTGGGGTATAGCAAGAATTTTTTTTTGCCCCTCATTTGATTTTCTTATTTGCTCTGGCAGCCTGTATTGTAAGCTCAAACTATTCAGGTTCTTTAATGATTTCATTCAAAGTGTGCATAGGATGAAGTAGAAACAAAGGGAAAAGGAAAAAAAAATTATGAGATTACATTTAACTTCTGTTACAAACACCAAAGAAAAGAAAGTTAATTCAGAAATTTTTTTATCGTGGCATGCCAGAAGTCATGTGGAAACAAATCTCTAATCTCACCATGTGGGAAGAAGTAAGGCAAACTTCTAATTTTTGAAAGATACCTTCAAACTTTTCCCTCTCTTTGAAATAGACATGTAGTTATACATCTCACCTATGAAACTTTTTCAGCGAGAAAGGTCCCATGAAAGTCTGTATCCTTGATCTCAAATGTGGAGTTTGGCAAGCTGTTTGGTCAATGATTACAGCATATCTATGGAGCAGAGTATCAGAAACTTAAAGGAAGTAATGCTGAAAATGGTTTGGGCCTGATTCTGTACTCATTCTGCCTGGCTTTCACAAGATGCTGAGCTTTGATTTCAGTGATCATTAAAGTGAAATCGGTAGTCATCCATGACATAGGGTTAGTACAAGTTTACGATAGTTCACCTGAATCTCCCATAAAGTCTGATAGTGTTAGGGAAAAAAATATGCAAGTAATTCAGTAATGGAAAATTTTCTTTGCTTGAAGACCAAAGGCAAATCATCATGCCTACTTTTTTGTTTTTTATTTGCTAAATTATATTCTGCAGGACACTTGCATTTCCCTTTCACAATCAAGCATGTTAAGAAGTCCATGCTATGCCTGCAATAGCTTTCCACTACAATGGTGTCCTCTTTTCTCATTCATTTTTACCTCTACTGGCAAATAAAATCTGAAGTTATAATATGCAAATCTGTGAAATGTATGTCAGTCCACCGAGTCCTTTCCTTGCCAGTACAGAACAGAAGGCCTCTTCCCAGCTCTCCAAAAGTATTATGCTACCAACACAATTCCCAGTCCTTACAACAGAAAGGGTCATCTGCATTCACCAAATAAAGAACTAAAATATATATTTCAGGGTAGAGAGTGGGATGTTTATGCTTGTGGCCTGAGGAAAAAAATGTCTATCAGTATTTAATTCCCACCCCTTTTGCCTGGTTAAGCAGATATGCAGTTTGTTGCAGAGCTCTCTAGACACATACCTCCCTTTTGTCCTTTTCTGAGCAATCCAGAAAGCCTACATGTCTGCAGGGGGCCAGTGCTTGGCAAATGCTTAAAGAGCTCTAGCCTTGCTAGTCCCCTCATCCATCAGTACCACTTCTCCAGTGCTGCATTAATAGAGACACCCTGTTTGGGAACAGGGACATGAGCTAGGGCTGCCTAGGGTGGTGGGAAATACCTGAGGCAAAGGGCTTCTGGTTGCCTTGCACCAAGTGTGATGGGAGGAGAGCAGTACTAGGATGTGTCTGAAAAGCAGACCTTGGCATATCTATACAGAGAGACAGAAAATACAGAAAATACCAAGAGAGAGGAAGATCAAACTCCAACATCCATCATGGAAAGTGAAGATCAGTCGGCCCTAATTGGGAACTGATTTGTTATGAAGGCAGGATGATTGATATGGAAAGTTTCTTTACAATCTGCATTTGTTTGCATATAGCTTTGAACCAGATTGTACTTGCAGAGCAGGGTACGTGCTGAAACCGAAACTCTACTGAAAACCTTCAGCTAAAAGGGAGATAAAGGCATTTGGTTCCTTGTGACACACAATAATAGGGAAATCACTAATAATACTGCACTGAAAAATAAACCCTCTGTTTAGATAGCTTAATGCAACTATAACAGGGGCCTGTTCATGAGCTCAGTGTACTATCTATTTACTAGGTACACTATGTACAAATTACACAAACTTGCTCAAGCCCCTGGAATTACAAAATTCACAAGCTAATTAATCAAAGCTTGACAACACAGCAGAGGCCACTTCACCTCACATCCAGTGTCAGAGAGGGAAGAAAATTTCATCATGCAGGCACAAGCTTGTCCTGGAAGACAGCTGGTTTTGACTCCTAGCTTTGTTCAGTCAATCCTGCTTCAATTCTTATGGAAATAGTATTTCTGATTGACCAATCTGTCTGTGTTAGTAATTAAAATTTGAGATTGGGAGGGCGGTGGGGGAGCGGGGAGGAGCAGGAGTACATTTTGAAATAGATGAATACTTAGTCCAATTTGGAATTAATTTTTTTACTATATCTGTATCTTTCTGTAATATAAATAATTACACATCATGTACAACACAAGAAAATGGATGACTTACAACTAGTGAAGAGGCAATATCATCTGTAAAATAAAGTGAGTTTCAGCTTTCCTTCAGAGTTTATTCTAGGACTTTTAGACTTTTTTTTCCTTCCATTTCTTGAAGTTCAAATTGTTTGTAAGACCTGAGAGATACACTTCCTGTGTATAATATTGTGAACTTCTCAGTTGTCCATGGAACTTGTTAAGTTGCTCTATATATGCCAAATGGACACCAGGAGTATTTTCAGTGAGAGGTCTTTAGCCAGTAACTACACTGAAAAACAAGTAGTTGGTTAACATTTTATGTAGCGATCATAGATTGGCAGGCTGAAAGGCAAATCTGTGCATAAAACTAAACCAAAAAGATGAATCATAGAAGCTCCATAAAGCGTGGAAATTCTGAAACAAACTGAAATCCTTTTGAAGAGCAACAGTTTGGGGTATACTGTCTTTGATAAAATTTTGCCACGTTGGCCTTTTCAGAGATCTCAGGCTCTCATGAAAAAAATGTTGTCATTATCCTTAGTTTTAATTTTAGGCTGTTTTGTTCAGTCACTGTGCTCCAACATTAACTACAGCAATGTGAAGCATGAACATTGCTGCAGATTGTGAGCACTGTAACAATAGTCAATATTTGCCTGTATCAAAGATTTTAAAATTGGGATTGTTTTCTGTCTAATGAAACATCTCAAGAACATCCTGATGCTAGAATTACCTCATGAAAACCTGTAATAAAGTTAAATGCATATGTTACTTGAAAAAACCAAGGTTTTGGTAGGCGTTCACAATTTTTAAAGCATATTAATTGTGGTTTTGTTTTCTCTCTCCCTCTCTCAGAGGTGTAAGTAGCCAGAGGTTGGATACCAAGAATGTCTGGATATGAAGGATATGAAAAGACTTGATAAATTTTTTAAGAACTGACACATTTCCAAAATTGTTTTCTGTAAAATATATGACCTATATAGAATAAGTGATGCAGCACGTCAGAAAGAAAGCTTTACTGGCACAACTTTTATATAATTCTCTAGTGTCATTTGTTTCTATACATTTTTAATGAAAAATGGAATGTGAACTGTATTTTATTGCTTTTTTTGAAATAGCAGCATATGGAATTTCGTTCAGCCTTATATTCTCTGAAATGCATCATCAAACGCTCTTTTAGATTTCCTTTCCAAAGATCCTTTCAGAAAGACTCAGTGGTGGAAAACATCTTCCAAAAAATGATTTTGTAAAGGGAAGATTCTAAAGGGGTTGAAGTCTTTGTGCATGTTAACATATCCTGTTGTTAATATCATAGCATTTTCATGTAAAGTAACGATAAGGAAAAAAGTCTTTATTTCTCAGCATTTTTTTCTCTTTTCTGTAAGAACAGATTGCTATTCTCCTGTCTGCACTGAACTTGCACCAGCTGTATCAGAAATTCATCACAGGAAAAGAAAAAAGGTCATTTACCTTGCAGATCCAACAGCAGAAAGTACTCCTCAAGTCTTTGGCTAGAGACGATCGATAAAAAGAAGGGCTAGTTTCAGGTTATGTAACATTAGATGATGGAGTCATACATTAGGAGCTATTCCAAAAAGAAAAAGAGTTATAAAGAGGGAAAAAAAGAATGAGATGTACTTTCCTAGCCCTACGTTTTGGAAACTAAAGGTACTGCTTCTTTTCTAAGTCCAGCTTGCTAGGATTTTCTAAAATATCACATTTTGATGCTTAAGCTTAAAACTCAGTGCTTTGTAAATCTGATTTTCTAGAGGATATCCTTTTTGGCATTTAATGTTTTGCATATTTCTCTACAAGAGTGTAAAATACTGAATTTAACCTACATGTGGACATCTAGCTTCTTTGAGGCCTAACATATTTCTTAAAGACCCTTAGCTGTAAGTAGTAGCAGCTGTTGAAGAAAATGGAAAAAAGCATCAAAGCACAAAAGCAGAGAATATGATCAGAGTCCTGTAAATGGCATAAGGCTGCTAGGAATCTTGCTAGTGTTCTCTCTTCTCAAGGTCCCAAGAGAATCTGAGAAGGGGAAGAAGGAGTAAGGTAGGGGAGGCAGAAATGTGTCAAAACTGTTCAAATAACAAAATAGTTTTTACCATGGAAAATGTTTTTCATTGGGGAAAAAAGTCATAATAAAAAAAGTCTGTTGACAGAGAAGCATAGATCAAATAGTTTCTGGCCACAGAACCTCAGAGTGGAGGTTTGGTTATTCCTATTTTGCATTCCTCAATGGTCTCACCACTTCAGTGATTCTGAAGCACACTACGAGGGCTGTGAGGGACTATCTTTCCTCATGGTGCTTCATGGAAAGTGAGATCCAATTTGGAGGTCCTGATTGTAGAAGATAATGGGACCATGACTCATTTCCCATTCCCTGTAATTACCTTGAGTAGCCCTAAGAACTTCATATATTAATATTTATTTGGTTTTTTAACCAGCATAATAATTTTAGACTTTTGGCTAAAAGAAATCTTCCATGTGGAAAGTTCTTTTTTCCCCATTGTGTAAGGTTCTCATGTTATTTGAATGCATCTGTGCCATTTCTGGGGTTCAAATGTCCTGGTTCTTCATGACTTTATTTTCCTGGTGACCATTGACATGGATCCTGCCCATCTCACCCAGCAGCTCTCAGATGCATTAAGTATTTGTCCTTACACTGGTATCCATGAAAAAAAGATAAAGCACAGTGTGGCAATGATTTACAAAGACTGACAAAACACTGAAGCAATATTTCACACACCCCTCAGGGCACAAAAAAGAACTGAATTTCTGGAGGGAACAGTAGACATCTAACTAATTGCTTTAAGCAAAAAATTCACTGTCAAGGTCAGTCAAAAACACAGTGAGACAGGGTATATTTTATTACATGGAACCTCTCAGTGTTTTAATTTGATTATGTTATTAGTTCCATGTAAGTATATTAACTGAAAAGGCACGATTAGCTGAATAAATTTCAGAAGCGACGTGAAAGCTGGTGTCAGCAGTTAGAATCAAGACACCAGTTATTGCCTATGAGGGCAAGAAATCAAAATTTAAGGTGGAACTTCCCAGAAAAGATCCCTGAAAAATCTATCATGGGAAAGGAACACTTATGAGATTTCTGCTTGTCCAGACTGAGGAAAATCCTTTTTGGTCAAACAACAGGAAAAGGGGCAGTTAACAGAGTATTTTGAAGGTCAGGTCAACCTTGGAAAATTAATCTGGAGAACATTGCTCTGAACAAAATTTCCAGTAGCAGAGAGCACCACTGTCACTAGGCCCTGTCTGAAAAATCTCAGTACTCTGACAAATGATGTTTACATTCAAAAAAAAGTCCAAAACCCAAACCAAACAATATTTATTTTGATACTTTATATATAAATAAAGTTGACTCTGCTTCAGAGTGTATTTGAAGACTTGAAAGGTAATACTGAAATTTTATTAGACCACTATTATATGCTTTTTAACACTTTAAAGACAAATACTTCCTCAACAAATAAAAGTATGCTGCTGTGGAACCAGATATTCCTTCTTTCTTTTTCCCTCTCCCCCTCCTTGCATCTTTGGGCATTCAGCTGCTCTTTATGTTGCTCTTAGAATTTTAGCTAATCTTATTTTTAAACGTTGTCGCTGCAGAAAGAAAAAGCTGAGTATGTTAGGAATTAGAGAAACTACATGTTTGGACATCAAAAGAAAACACTGCTTGGGCACAATGTTGGAGAAAGTAAAAAGTTTTTCAGTGATGCAAAGGAAGAAAAGCTGGACTTATTCAGGAACTGTATGTAAGTATATGTATAACTAACCCTATCTATGTTTGTGCTCTTCTAGCACAACTTCTAGCATAACTTCTAGAAAGTTCTCCTGATGTGAAGAAGACCTTGATGTTGTCTTTGACTTCCTATTTGCAAGGTGTCAGGGCTGCTCAACCTTGGTGCTGCTCTCAGAGGCCATCTTCACCTGTCAAGCCTGTGCTGCAGAGCTTGCAGAAGGAAGGCAAGGCAGAATGGGGTAAGAAAATACCCTTCCTGAGCATAGGAGAGGTATCCAAGAGGAGGAGGTAAACATACAGGATGAGAAGCTTGGGGGAGAAAGTAGTGTCCCTGGGCTAGGAAACGTGGGAGCAGTTCTGTCCCTCCAGCCCAGTGGGCTATTTCTAGCCAGGTTGTGAGCAAATCAAGCCCTGAATACTTCCTAATAGCCAAGATTCAGTGTAAGTCTTTGCTGCAAAAGGCTCTGTTCCCACTCTCCTGAGAGGTGAGACAACATGTCAGGAGAGATTCTTTGCCTCTTTGAGTTTAATGTGAGGTGCTGTAAGTGAATCAGACATTTCTGAGTCTCTTCATGATGGCATAAATCACATATATCTGCCCCTCTGATCTTCTCTTCCTCTCCTGTGTCTTCTAGATGAGTCAATTTGGTCATATCAATACAGAAAGGAAAAAATCCGTGCTACCTTTTTTAGTACCCTAATTTTGTCCCATTTAGACTTGGATTTTCATTCCAGTTGTGCTGTTTGCAGAAAAAAAAGCAAACAAGAAATAAAGTCCTTAGGACAACTCACTTCTCCTATCAATTTTAGAGTTATATTATTGTAAGAAATCATCAATTGGACCTTGCTTATTTCATAAGCAAGAGTGGGACAAACACCTTTCAAGGAAGAAATTGTTTCATTTGCTTTGAGCTTGGTTTTATCCAGGAGCAAGTGTTTGGGGAGATAATTATCGTGTGTCTGTTTTACATCCATCAGATATGTAACTTTGACACTTAAGTTTACCTGCCTGAAAGCTACAAAGGGCTGGCATTATATCACAGAAACACAGGTGAATGAAAAGCAAAGCAAAGATGTAGAAACAGAACAATATGTATCAAACATACCACTGTGTTACTGCCTACAGGATGAGTTTATGCATACATCAAACTATGCATTTAAAAAAGGTTGTAAAAGTAGCTTACATCATCATGTAAACTCATGTAAGGCATCATTTGCCTCTGGGGAGGCACAGAAAATTGCTTGGATCTCCCGGTCAGTAAGGCTATGAAATATTGCGTGGGAAGGCACCGGTGGTAGCCAGACTGAAGTCAGGGGTTATCCCTAAAAGATGGTTCTGCAAGCTCTCAGTGTTTCAGGAAATCTTGGTGAATTCATTGAGTCCTTCATTTACAGAACTGGACACTCTGCTACAGCGCAAAATATTCTTTGTAGTTTCTGTGTTTATTGAGACTGCTGTGATGTGTGTAAATTGAACTAAAAGTACACCAGTGGCTGTTATAAATAGAACTGATCAAACTATTAATTATGAATCACATGTATTATAAATGTCACTTTTGTACCGAATAACAAAATACAAAGTCCCAGTAGTGAAACAATTTAATGCCCCTTCCTCACCCAGTGATCCTTTCTATAGCTCATTTTAAGGTTAGTTGTTAAACTCTAAGCAAACACTTGACTGCTATTTTTGGAGTGTAAGAGAGCAGGCTGTAAGGAGTTATAGCTGTGAGCAAAGGTTCTCTGAACTGGCCTCTAACTGTTTTTCAAGCTTACAAAGACATACACCAGTTGGCACATTGTCAAATGTCCTGTCAAACTCAGTTGGAAATTAGAATGAGACTTCTACGGTTTCAAAATAGAGCATCATTGCATAAGAGAAGGAAGGTGAGGTGCTGCTCCATGGCTCTGTTCCAGGGTCAAGTCCTACACCTGTGTTGTTTTACAAAAGGCTTTTGCAAATAGGCAGAGATAGCGGCCAACAATGAAAGAAATGGAAATATTTTGGACAAATATTTGCCACTAATTATTATAGAAGAAATGGGCTAAAACTTTTTCTGGGGAATTCATTGCCAAAAATTACAGCTTTGCAGAGTTTAATTGCCTAGTAATAAAAGTAAAAAGGGGTATACCAACTCTAACGTAACTTTTCACTGCGTTGGAATAATTTTGAAAGCTAAAGGAACAGAGTGCAGAGTCTTACATGATAAAAAAATTAATACTAATATTTGAAGAATTAAGAAACCAGATACAAATTCTTAAGCTAATGGAAATCAATAAATACATTAATAACTAAAGCTGCAAAACCCATCGTTCTTGTAGGAAGGTATAGTCTTTTATAATACATTCACATGCAGCATTGCCTACAACTGATTAGCTAATTAAGTCCAGGCATTTTCAACACCGTAATATAGTAAGATTTATTTGAAGAAAAGGCACAGTTAATTTCATATCACTGGCAGATTTCTGTTGCAAGAAAATATGTTTTTCTGCCTAAGAACTGTAGCTAATATGCCAAAGACTTTGTATTTTCTAGAATACTTCTTTGAGCACCTATATTAATGCTCTGACACATTCTTGTAAAAATTCAGGAACCAATCATAAAAGTTTAAATGAAATAATTTCCCTTTGGGAATGCAAGTTACTTCAGTAAAAAAACAGTGTTTGGTAAAATGTCAATTCCATTGAATTTACTTTGGAAAAAATCCAACTGATTGATCTGAGAAAATAAAAATACATTAACAATTATGATATGACACTCTTTTCAAATCTATAGCGAAGAATAATATAAAAAAGGAAGTAATGGATTATTATAAGTTTATATACTGCTTTGTCTATATATACTGCACATTGAAGAAAGGCTTTCATGCAGAATAAAGTACAGTTTATTTAAGATACAAAGTTCATTTGCCCATGGATAGTTATAGAATTCCAGGTTGTGTGAAATATATTTCTGCTTTCTGGCAAACTCTAATATGAGTGTCAGGTTAGAACCTTAAATCACCTCCTGTGCACTCTCTAAAACCTGATAACCCAAATCAGTTTACCTGCCAGCCACCCCAAAATTCACAAGCTGATGGGAGGGCTGCTTCATACGGATGGACAGTGCAATCATGGTTGGGAAAGACACCTCCAAGCAGGGCTGTTCCAGGTACCTTCTTCCTACCTCATTGCAGGCTTCCTTTCAGATTCTTCAAATTGGCAGTTGCTGTCACAGGGTTTTTCTGCTGAAGTAATACACTGATCCCACCACACAAATTGATTAATGACTCCTCAGGCGATAAAAAGAGATATGATCTCCTTAAAATTTGTTACTATTTATTGCTATCGGGTATCTTAAAAATAGCAAGCTCATGACTATGCAGAACAAAAGAAGACTTAAAATTTACTGGTGACTGAAGAGAAGTGAACAGCCTCAAACAGGGAGTTACCAGTAATCATGAGAAAGGCAGCATGTTATGGTGAGGCAGTACCAAATTCTTGATTCTTGTTGCCTGTTTCCTATCCTTTGCTAACAAAGAAGGGTGCCTCTTGCTTATCCATTGATAGCTGGCTCCACTTACACTGACTTTTTTAATGCAGTCATCTATTAACATCCAGCACAGCAGATGTGGCAAACACAAAATTGCATCACTGCATATCACTAATGGTATTATCTTCGTATAGTGCTGCCCAGTCAGAGGATAAATAGGTCTTTCTTTTGGGTGATGCTTATCACCCTAAGGTGTATAGGATGAAGTTATAAAAGGTGGCTGGACAAAGTGGTGTTATGGTACTGAGAAACTGATGAATAGAGTTCTCATTTAGAAAAATTACTCTATGCCTTGCCTTATTCAGGCTTGTTTGTCACTGCTCTGTCTGGCAATGGCCATCAGTATTATACAGATAGGTCTAGATGCAGTAGTATGTAGTCTTCTATTGATAAATTAAAATAAAGCTTCTGCAATTACATAAGCTCTACTCATAAATATGACTGTTGCATGTGTTTGTATTCCTGAGATGCAAATAAGTATTCTTCCCCAGCTGAACAGATTACTTCCAGTTTGTTAAACAGCTTCCCTCTGGAGCACAAGAAAACAGTCAGGAAACTTGTGTTTTCCTGCAATACTATCAGTGTTATTTGTGTTTTGAAGTTTGTATGTGAATTTTATTAGGAGGTTTATATTTTCATTTTAATTTTGAGTTTAAAAAAGTTTTATTGTATTTCCAGTGGTGTCCTAAGGAGGAACTTGGCCTGATGTTTTAACCTCAAGGTTAATACACATACTTTGATTTCAGCTGGGAAATGTAAGATTCTTGATTACTTCAAGGCTTCTTGAGATTGCCCAGTCTATGAAGACATTAGGCCTTCAGCCTTTACTTGCACTGAATAACACTTGGGGGATGACTAGTATTGCTGAAACGTATGATCCAGATGTTTAAGCATTTGCTTCCTGTTGGCTGCAGAGCTGCAAAGCAGCTATGAACCTTTTAGCCATCTGGGCTAAGTGAAGCCACATTCCACAGCATTTCTGAGGGATCAGAGCCAAACTGGAAACAAAAGGATACTAACGTCATTAATGAATGGCTTAAAGCATTGTTTAGTAATAACAGCTTTTATATATTAGTAATTGTGGAATATCACTGAGGGGGGAACTTGTTTGAAAACATTAGAAACTATTTAGAAGAAATATAATAGTTGCTTACAATAAGGAGCTTGTTTTGTCTTGTTACATTTGACATGATGGGGTTGTGGTAATTGTGACGGGACTGCAGTAACTCCTAGAGGTCCCATTTTGCTACCTCTTATAGAAGTTCTTGAAAAGAGGAGTCCTTGAATAATAATCTTGTTAATGAAACACTCCAAAGGAGAACAGTTTCCAAGAATGGTGTCTATATTCTATGTTATAGAGCAGGGAAGGAAGCTCTCTTATGGGCAGGATTGACTAGAGAAGCAATATTACATCTTCATGCAAATCATAAGGGGACACCACCAAAAGGGAATGTTTCCAATACTCTTCTACACAGATCTGTATATTCAATATACACAATATTTCAGAAAACAGTGAAACTAAATAAACAATAATGGCAGGTCAGTTTTACCACCCCCAAGTTTCACACAACTTGGTGAATTGGGCTTATCAGAACTGTTATTTTAACACAGTCAAATGCAAGGTCATACATGTAGGAACAAATAATGCAGCCAAGAAACTGGATTCTTAAGATGGATTCATCTCACCTAACTTTAGATGCCTTAAATATGTTTGTTAACATCTCAGCTGGTCATGTTAGATCCCCTTTATAGTCAGTAGACAGAAATAGCCACCTCTAGAGTGTAATTCACCAAGTCTAAACGAGTTGTCTGAATTCTACCAATTACTCCTAAAAGTGCTTATTGCCTTTCACTGATTATAAAGGGAGGCCAGGCCAGATGCCTAGAATTAGCCTGCCATGGATAGATTCTCC
Organism: Scolopax mira; assembly: GCA_004320125.1. Lineage (NCBI taxonomy): Eukaryota > Metazoa > Chordata > Aves > Charadriiformes > Scolopacidae > Scolopax > Scolopax mira. The sequence goes on from BJBW01006738.1 coordinate 45,179, forward strand.
CTACATATACTTCAGGAAATCAATGTACTCTTTGCTGTAGATCACTGTAGTCTGGCATATAAGAGCACAGACAAGAGTGGGCTCACAGAAGGTTTAATTATTGGTATTTTATAGGTGCTGTGAGATCCCAGTCCCTTTGGTCATTATTTATTATTAGTAGCAGTATTAATATTGGTATAACTTGTTTTAAACTTAGTGAGGAAGCTCCTAAAATAGGAACACTGTTTTTTCTGTCTTTTTGCAGGCTCACTAAGTTAGGCTTTCGAGTCATATGCAGTTTCGGAGGATGTTTGGGATTTATAGACATGGAAGGAAATATGAATCTCCAACACTGGTAAGCAGCTGGTAGATTTGGTGAGGTGGATATAAACAGGATCTTAGCTGAATGTTCATCCTGCTCTTATTCTGCAACAGAGTTAGGAATGTGGGAAACAATTGTCATTGTCCCCTTATAAATTACTGTCAAATTTCTCTTCCTCTTAGGCCTTGGAGAGGTGTGTATCTCAGACACCTAAGGTTTTGACGTGAAGTTTGTCAGTCAGCAACAGTAATCACTCTGCACTACAGAGTACCCTAGTGAATTTGGAAATGCCATGCTGGTTTATATAAGCTCTATCATAGAAAAACATGAGTAACATGCTGGTGAAACCATGAAGAAGAAATAATTTTGTCTGCCTAATCAAATCCTGAGAAGTTCAAGAACCTGTGCCTTTTTAGTCCTGATATTGTGCCTAGGACTTTTCAGGGTAGGTTTGTTTTAGAAAGTAGCACAGCAGGAGCATCTCAGAAAACTGCTAAGCCACTTCCATTATATTTGAGAAGTTGTGGCAATCTGGTGAGGTTCCCACTGACTGGAAAAAGGAAAGCATAACCCCCATTTTCAAAAAGGGAAGAAAAAGAAGACCCAGGGAACTACAAGCCAGTCTGTCTCACCTCTGTGCCCAGCAAGATCAAGGAGCAGATCCTCCTGGAATCTCTGCTAAGACACATGGAAAATAAGGAGGTGATTGCTGAGAGTCAACATGGCTTCATCAAGGGCAAGTCATGTCTGACAAATTTTGTGGCCTTTTACAATATTGCCATAGCATTGGTAGATAGGGGGAGATTAATGGGTGTCATCTCCCTGGACTTATGCAAAGCATTTGATACTGTCCCACATGACATCCTGGTCTCAAAATTGGAAAGTTGTGGATTTGATGGATGGGACACTCGGTGGATAAGGAACTGGCTGGCTGGCTGCACTCAAAGGGTTGCGGTCAATGACTCAATGTCCAAGTGGTGGCCGGTGATGAATGGCATTCCTCAGGGGTCTGTACTGGGATCAGTGCTGTTCAACATTTTTGTTGGTGACATGGACAGTCGGATTGAGTGCACCCTCAGCAAGTTTGAGTATGACACCAAGATATGTGGCCTGGTCAACATGCTGGAGGGAAGGGATGCTATCCAGAGAGACATGGATAGGCTTGAGAGGTGGGCCTGTGCAAACTTCATGAAGTTCAACCAGGCCAAGAGCAAGGTCCTGCACCTGGCTCATAATCCCAGGCACAAATACAGGTTGGGCAGAGAATGGCTGGAGAGCAACCCTGAGGAGAAGGATTTGGGAGTGCTTGTGGATGAGAAGCTCAATATTAGCCAGAAGTGCACGCTGGCAGCTCAGAAAGCCAACTGCATCCTAGACTGCATCAAAAGAAGCATGACTAGCAGGTCTTGCGAGGTGATTCTGACCATCATCGACTCTGCTCTCGTGAGACCTCACCTTTGTGCTCAGCTTTGGAGTCCTCAACACAGCAAGGACATGGAACTGTTGGAACGGGTCCAGTGGAAGGCCACAAAGATGGTCAGAGGGCTGGAGGACTTCTATGAAGACAGGCTGAGAGAACTGAGATTATTCATCTTGATGAAGAGAAGGCTCTGGTGAGACCTTATAATGGCCTTCCAGTACCTGAAGGGGGCCTATAGGAGAGATGGGGAGGGACTCTATAATAGAGTGTAGTTATAGACGAGGGGAAACAGTTTTAAACTGAAAGAGGGTAGATTTAAATGAGATACTAGGAAGAAATTCTTTACTGTGAGGGTGATGAGACACTGGAACAGGTTGCCCAGGGAAGTGGTGGGTGTCTCATCCCTGGAGGTGTTCAAGGCCAGGCTGGATGGGGCTTTGAGCAACCTGGTCTAGTGGGAAGTGTCCCTGCCCGTGGCAGAGGGGTTGGAACTCAATCATCACCTTTAAAGACCTTTCCAATCCGAACCATTCTGTGCAACAGCAACAAAGTATCTTGTGCAACAGTGTGTGTATTGAGGCTGTAAATGGCTCAATCAAGTGGATTTCCTCTTGTTTTCTTGCTCATGGCTTTTCTGGCTCAACTAAAAATGCAAATGTTATTGATATTGTTCCTGCATTACCATTCCTGCACAGGCCATTTGCTCTAATTTTTCAAGATTTTGTAGCAGTTGATCTAACAGTTTATACTTGGCAGAATTCCCATTAAGATGTATGTGTGTGGTATCTAAATAATGATTAAATGATTGGGTATGCATATGAGAAAGCTGATGAGTTTCTACTTGTGGCAATGACACCTGCTGTTCTTTTATCCCCAACCACACAGGATTACATGCTGCCTTTGTAAAACAGTCTTGTCCTTTGTCAAGCAGGAGATAATCTGGAACCTCTTTTTCAACCATCTGTTCTTTGCTGAAGCCTTTTGAGGTGCCCCACTGTCCTTGTTCTGACTCTCATCTGGCTCTCAGATCTTTAGGCTTCAGAAAGAAGCACATGGGGCTACACAGGGTACATTTGTCTGTTAGATACAGGCCTATTTCTTAGGTGCTCTCCTGTTCATGCCTCAGATGTTTCCCTTTGCTTTTCTGCACTATAATAAGGTTTATGAACTGCAAGAACATTTAGTCCATACACATGCTCACTGTACCTCAGATTTACTGGACTGTTCCTTCAGTGAATAATTAGATCCTCTACATGTTGGATAAGCCAGTTACAGATCCTGGTAAGCAGAACTAGATCAGTTCAATTAAGGCCCAAACAAAATTGCTGATGTGTTTTCCGTGTTCCCACTTGGAAAGCCAAAAAGAAGTTCTCACTGCTATAATAACTTGCTGTGTTAATATGGGTGACAGGAAATGTTTTTGTTTTTTCCCATTCCTTAATGGAATGCCAGCCCTGTTAAGAACCGATAGCAGCTGCTGCCAGATGAAGCCCTTTGTAGAGCAAGTTTTATTGAGCCTGCAAAATCAGAAGCTATGGTATGCAGCAAGACTCTAGAAAAAGCGTATCAACAATGATAAAAAAAACCATATTAGCATTATGGGAGGTAGGAGGCCAGTCTGATGGACAGTAGTTGTAGGAAGTAATATAGCATTGGTCCAATTGAAAAATACAAACTATATGACTTGGTCCTTCAGATGTGTAGCAGCATCTAAGCTTTGCACCCGTGCAAAGCCTGAGTGTTAGTAATATGGAAAATCTGACTCATGACTGTCTTAGGTCCCAAAGTAAGGTTTGGAATGAAACCTGTATTTATTTAAAGATATGTTTCTTGGCAGCATTAGAAGGACATTAACACAAGTTCTCTGCTTTCAAGCTAATTTCTACAGTAACAATTAAAAAAGTTTTAGGTCAGATATCATGCAGAACTTTTTTAAGGAAAAGCAAATTAGATTCCATTTGAAAATTAATACCTATTAAATATTCACAGACTTATAACTTCTAGAAGAAGATAAAAAGCCCTTGCTAGGAAACTTTTATTAGTTTAGAAAACTTCTAAAAATTTAGTGCTAAATCACATCTGCAAGCAGCACAGAATATACTTGCAGTATGGGAGACTCTGCTGTGAAAAGCAGCAGCCTGGAAAAAGACTTTAGCTGATTAAAGAGCCATTAGTGTGATGTTATGGCTGAGGGAGTTAACATGCACAGGGAAGGTACAACTAAACAGGAGTACAGGTCTGCCATTGCTGCTCTGTAGGGAAGAAATGAGGCATGAGGACCCCAAGGTCCATTTTGTGGCCAAGAACTCCAAGGAGATGTGGTCAGCCAAGGGCTTCATGAGTGATCCAGAGAGTGATTTCAGTGAGGCTTTCTTTTCAGTGAGAATCATAATAAACTCACCATATTTAGCCTATCTGAGGGATATTTAAAGGACAACTTGATAACAGCCTTCAAGCATTCCCATTGGGGTGAAGATTATTCAATACATTCTAAACTGGGAGGATAAGAGAATATTGAAAATTAAAGAGGTAATGCAAGAGTGTCTTTGAAAAATTGTGAGATCTGTATTGCAGGGCTGTGTGAAAAAAAAGCCTTTTCAGGCCTTACAATATGGAAATATAGTCCTTCTCCCATTTGATCAATAGACTATCTCTTTCTAAAGAAAAATTATTTGGGTTCCATATTTCAAATCCAGTAGTGTGGAGCTGAAATTGAGTCATCATTAAATTTAGACACCGATACTTTCAGCCTTTTATATACTGGGACCTTCATCTTGTTTTCATGAAAGGCTTACCAACAAAAAGGTACTTCAGAATAAAACCTCTGTGTACAATATTCCATGCTGAATAAACATGTTTGCTCATACGGTAACTCATGAGTAATTGCTCTGCATAGCTCTATCTGCAGACACATCTAGAAAACTTTTTACTTGTGAAGTTGCCTGTAAATGTAGAATTACATTTTAGCTATGGATTCATATTCTGTGAAAGGTCTTTCTGTCAGCTTAGAAAAGCCATAATTTAAAAGTGTAGTGCAGTCCATCTCTTCCTGATCCTTCTTGGCATCTTCAATCTATACTAGGTTCCATAATGCCAGTGAAAATGTTAGGATCAAACTGGAACAGTACTGGGAAATCAGTACCACAAGGGTCTGGTTCTAACCTGCCACTTGAGACAGGTCAGTACAACGAGTGCTTAGTTGTACTTCCATAAACAAGGTTAGACGTGGCTGAGCATTGAGCTGTAGCAGAGCTTTGATTTCTGTAAATTTGAAAATAAGTTAAAAGGTGAGAAGTTATAGCCATCTGATGGAAGGGTGTTGTTCATAAACAGTTTGGCCTAAACCATCTTTGAATTGCCTTAGAAATCACAAAGTTTAAAAGGAAAAGTTTTGCAACTTACATTTTAAGTCTTTGGAACTAATTTTATTTGCAATCATGAACATTAGAATTTTTTCTTAATAAAGTAAAGTGTAAAGAAATGGGGAATTTAAGAAAAACTCCAACACCAGTAATAAAAATCCTAACTGTCATCAATACTGAAATAAGGAGAAATCAAAACTCTCCTCTTTATTTTCCACCGAATCAGTACTTCCCATTGTTTGTCTTATTAATTACTACACCATCCATCTACTTTAGCATATTACTGTAACCTGTATAATCACTTAAAGATGAACAGGGAAGGTGTTTTGGTTCCAGTGTCATTATACAAAAAAATTTGCAGGAGTATGTGGTGTTCACAAACACAGGGTTTCCCTACAAGATTTTTATGTGAAAAGCTAATATGGCCCCTTCCATCCCAGAGCTAAAGGCAGAATGCCTTCCTCATTAATCAACCTTCTCTTCATTTTAATGATACTTAGCAGTCACATAATGCTTTGCATCCTCCAAGCACTGTACCAAAATTAAGGGTCCTGTTTAGTAGTTAGGCATGTAACTATCTGCTAAGTGAGTGCTGATAGTAATCAAAAGTACAAGTGTTTTCAAGTTAAAAAGAAAAAAAGGAGTAAAAAAAAAGAAAGAAATAAAAAAACTAGATACTTAAAGTAGTGCCCACAATTTTACAGGACTCTTATTTTTTCCTCTTTTGCAGTGATTAGATATCATGTTGATAAATGCCTTGGTACCTCTGAAGAAAAATAGACCATCAGTATGGTATGTAGTAATTTTGCCTGAGCTCCTAGGAATATCACATCTGGAAAAGCAACAGGGCAATAGTTTTTTATTCTAGTAGTAGTAGTAGTAGTAGTAGTAGTAATTTCTCTTATGCTTGTCTGGGTCATTTGGTGGCTTTTGCTATGCCTATATTATTAAATAATGTGGAAAAATAAGATCTATAGAAATAACAGTTGATGGTTAGGGCCTGACATCAACAATATGCAAGTTTCAGAGGTTTTACATTAGAACTAAACTGGTCCCATGACCTGAATGCCCTTTCAGCTGGAGTTCATTAAGTACACTCCCAGGAATACATCTTCCAGTTTAGTTTCATCCGGAAGGAATCTAGGTCACGCACTCTGAGACCACTCTGTGGTGCAAATCAAAGAACAGCAAATACAGATAATAGGAAATTTCCTTCAAAATCTCACTCTTTCTCTAAACTGAAACACTAATAAAGGCACCCCTCTGGGACTCAGATGGAATATACCGCCTCTAACTCAACAGCAGATCCTGTACTGACACATACCGAGGAGCCCATATATCAATTTGAAGCACTGGCTGGCTTGTTTTCAGGGGAAAGGAATATTCATCTTTTATTACAGTTTGTAAGCAGCAGCTAGAAATACAGGTGGGAGAGCTGGAATGAAAGACATTGATTTAATAAAGTGTTTAGGCTTACACAGTTCCTAGAGCTCACATTATTTATTTCTTTGCCAAATCTGAGCCCCTGAAAGTTCATGCTTGAAAAGACCAGGTTACCTACAATAATATTTTCCTGTGGTAGTCCGCAAATATCAGTTCCTACTGTGAATTTGGCCATATGTTACTGTATGGATACCAGCATAGAGCCTGTTAGGCAGTATGCTGTCTGCAGAAATGTTAAACTTTCCCCAGAGTACGGCAGAGGCAACCACTGCAGTAGATGGCTGTGTCTGCCCCCAGCATGAGGTCTCCAGCTCTAAGCAAGAGGGAGATCAGATTTTGAACTAAAGCATGATTAACACCTATTCCAGAGTGGTAACCACAGCAGTTCTAACTTTGGGTGCAAGCCAGATTTAAATGCACGTTTAAGGCCCATCTGTATGGGAGTCACCAGGAATCATTAAACTCTGTAGGCATCCATCTAGACAAGAGTTGTCAGACAGTGACCAGCACATCATAAGAATTGTCTAAACATAGCTAGAAATACGTATATGAGGGACTACCTGCAAAAAGAACGTATAATTATTGACAATAAATATAGGCAGCCACCAAAGAGAAGAGTAATTTAGTGTTACTGTATGATAAAGTTGCCTTGAGTTATAGGATGCTGGAAATCTCATAAGGTGTTCCTAAAGAAGAAGCTTCTTTCTCATTCTTCTGTTTAAAAGCTGGTAAATATCCTGAGGCAGGGGGCTTCCATCCTTTCCAAATTTTTAGATTTGTTCACAGTTTATAAGCCTGTAACTTTGCATGCTCTCATCCATGCACATGTTCAATCCCTTTTTGAGTCATGCTGAGTTCCTGGCTGTGTTGCTGCCTCACGAGAAGATGTTCTATAGGCCAAGCAAGAAAAACACATTTCTTTTTACTGGTTTTACATCTGCTGCCTTTCTGTTTTCCCAGATGTCCCCCTGTTACGACAAAGTAATGGAGGAAGTACACAGGAGTGTTCAATTTACCACCTGGCTGCTCCTCATTAGTTTGCATGTCTCTATTTTGCACTTTCTTATTTATCTTCTCTTTATCTTACAGTGAAATAAGCAGTCACATTTATTTTTCATTTTTTCTCAGTTCCTGAAAGTAATTTTCTCTGTTACCACCCTTTCTCTGTTGTGTTATCTTTGCTGCAGGACAACCAGAACTCAGCACACTACTTCAGGTAAGGGACTTACCTCCACAGCGCCTATCATCCTTTCAGGCCACCGTGATATAACAGAAACTCTTCATCCCAGTCTAGGTCTGCTGACTCAATCAACCTTCATCTTCCTCTCAGGGTTCTCTGTCAGTGCTATCACTGACCTTAGTATCTTATTCCCTTCATACAGCCCCAGCCCTATAATTGCCTTTCTCCACCATACCCTCTTCATCTGGTCCCTTGTTTCTCCTGTGGTTTTAATTAGCCTCCTTGGTGCTCTCTGACCATTTGTCTATGTATTTTATCAGAAAGGATGAATTGCCAGAGATTTTAGCTCTATCTCCCCACTACCACACATATATTCTATTACCTTCATCAGCTGCTAGCAGTAGCATCACTCCACTGGTTTTAGTCCCCATTTGCATAGCAAATATTTACTCTTCATCTCTGTCAGACCAATTTCCTCCCCTCTAACTCCTAATAGTAGTTTCTTTCCTACCCAAGTCCGAGTCACTGTTTCTCTTCACACTTGAATATCCTCCTTCTTGTTTCCTTTTTCCTCATCTCACTTTTGCTGTTCTGTATATAATAAAACCCCTGCTTCTTCCCCTGTATAACCCGAGTGCCTGAAAGACAGTGACAGAGAGGACGAGACACCTCTCAAGGTCAGTGCTCAATCCTTTCTGGTACTGAATATGCTCAGCTGCTCTGTTGTTATGGCACTGACATCCCTTTTGCCCAACAGCTGATGAGAGGATGAGGGATGCTGTGTGGGGAGAGGATATAGGATTCAGACAGCATCAGGAGCTGAAACAGATGCAAAATATCTCTTTTAGTGAGTGTGAAATAATTTAAAAAGTTCTTTTTTGGTTAAATTTTCATCAGGATTTAAGCTCTTGCCCCATATAACAGCTTTATTGCTACTTAAGTAAAGGTCACTATGATTTTTTAATATGGATCAAATCATGTATTATTTCCTTCAGTTTCAGCCTTGATGCAGGATGAACTATTTCCAAAAGAGGGAACAGGTCAAGATCCATTATTAATAATAAAAAGAGAGACTTGCACTGAAAGATGTCAGCCAACCTGGATAGAGGAAAATGTAAAGCACAGACACAGTATGAAAACTATAATTCAGAAGTTGAAGTGGAACAAAATTTACAAACCCAAGTAAAATGCTTCTACATTCTCAGAGAAACATTTATTGAATGCAATTACTCCAATTCAATGAAATTATTCAGTTACTCTCCATGAAGCACTTTAACATCACTTGAATTAAACTGAGAGCTTTAAAGACTGCCTTTTGATACTTGTTTGTTAAAGTCAATATGTTCCTGAGGCAAGTTTAGGTTCTGTAGGAGCTGACTTACAGTGAAAAAAAAAAATGGAACAAAATGACAACTACCTCATCTACTCTTTATTTTTTCTTATGATAAAAGCTGGCAATGACACCAACTGCTTGTTCTAAACTTTGCCATACTGTCCTAGTTGGTCATAAGCCTTTGTGCAAAGGTAGGCTGTTTAAAAAGCTCTGGAGCTTTTACATAATGAACAATGTAGATAGTTCCCCTGAGGTTATATCATTAATATATTTGAGGAAACAGCAAACTTGAGTATGCAGAATGGGTTATGCGACCCAACAGACTGTCTTCAGTACAGTCCTGTTCCTCAGAGACAGTGTACTTCTGCTGTAACATAAAAGGTTGATGTTTTCAGGTGAAAGGATGAATAATAAAATTCTGTGTAGTAAAACACCGCTTGTATTCTTAGGATTGCCTGGCACTTTCTATATACAATGTTTTGGTAATATTTATATTCAGGGTTCACATTGCTCTGCATAGAATAATGCAGTAAATACCCATTGAGTATTTTTGAGTAGGAGGTTGGAAAGGATGTTGCTCAAGTTGAATGCTTATATCAATTTCACCTAATTTTAGACATATATACTCTAGAGGTTTGTATGTGAGATAATCCTCCTAGGACACCTTTATAATGAGCAGTTGGACTATTTTAATATTCTGTCTTAGAAGTGCCTGTCTGTTTCTCTCTGCAGTACTTTCATTGCTCAGTGACTGAAAGATCAGATAAAGACATTCATGTGTAGTCAGAAAAATGCTCCCTTGGTGCTCTTCCTCTTTAGAGGCTCTAGTGTCCCATAATTTCATACATAGACTTGAAATTTGGATTGGAGGGGGTCTGGCCTGCAAACCAGATGTGCCGTTTGCCAGTTTTGAAAACCTGCCCAGTTACAAGCCTTTTGGGAAAAAAATGCAATTTACACATGCTGAGACTTGCTGTAGCTTCACAATTAAGTCTTCTGAAAATTCTTGTCCTGTGTAGAGCCTTATACTGAGTCTTATTCAGACAGAACTCCTTACTTTAGCTACAGTTTTTGTTGTTAGAGACCCAATCCTGTCTGAGTCCCTCTGTGGAGAGTCTCTGGCAAGCAATAAAAAAGGGAATGAGGTATGCTTAGGAAGTGCATATCAGCACAAGAAGTCTGTAGGTTGGCAGAGAAATGAAGAAAGAAACGAAAGTCTGGACTGGCAAAGTAAAGCCATCGAGCAGAAGGTGATAAGCTGGGAAAAGAGATTTTCCAAGGGGTCATGATATGGCAGGAGAATTAGAGCCAACAAAGCAGGAGCAGGAATCAGTACAAGAAGTGTGGGACTGGGAGAAGGATGGAAAGGGTGCTTCAGTTCTGCTTCCTCACGGGCACGGGTGAAGGGCAGAGATAGTCCTGGAACAAGGCAGAGAGGGACCAAGCTGCAGGCTGATCCCTTCCTGGCAGAGAGAGCACCAGTCCCCAGGAACAGTACCGAGCCCCCAAACCTCCTCTGTTGTCATTCAGTATCTGTGAAGCTCCTCGGCAAAGAGTGTTCACCATTGTCCTCCTCATAGCTGGAGCAACAGTCTGCTGCTGCACCCAGTTACTGGAGGTCCTCAAGTGGGGAAGGCTGCTGCAGCAGCACTGCCGTCCTGCCAGCCCCTGGGGGACATGCCTACTGAGTCCACTATAATTGCTTCCCATTATAATGTTTTCCGAGGAATAAAGGCTTTTCTTTTCCTCTCCCTTTTTAAGAAATGAAAATCAATTGCACAAAAGTAAGAAAATTACATCATTAACTGGTATCAATAAACATACACCCTTTAAACTTATGATCACAATATATTTTTCCTATTTCATCAATTCTCTCATATGTATTTATACAATTATTATTGACTATCTGGATTATTACAGCCTAGTGCATTATTGCTTCAAAGCGCAGAGTTAATACTACTGTCCCTAGTAGTTATTTACTGACAAATATCATAAAAAATGGAACAAAGATGATTATATTTGTCTCACAGAGATGTATGGAGCTAAATCTTTGGATTCGGATCTTCCAAAGCTTCTTTGGAAGATTATTTCATTATTTTTCATAATTTTAACAAGTTGTCTAGTTGAAGATGGAGATCTGCAAATGTGGAAAGAATTGCAAAAGGTGGTGTGTCTGACAGGCTCATGTAATTACTGTGAATGGTGCTGCTGAATTTGCCAAAATGCAGAGTGCCTTAAGGCTGGGCTGCAGTGCTGACCGTGTCTCTGTACATGGATGGACTTCTTGGAGAATTTGGGACTCTGTGGATCTCTGAAGGCAGAGTGGGCTGCACCTCTACACCACTTTCTCTTAACATGTGAGAGGTTTTACGGAATTTTAAACTGGAAGAGAATACATTTAGATTAGATATTAGGAATAAAATCTTTTCTCTGCGGGTGTTGAGACACTGGAACAAGCTGCCCAGAGAAGCTGTGGATGCGCCATCCCTGGAAGTTTGAACAGGTTGGATGGGGCTTTGAGCAACCTGGTTTAGTGTAAGAGGGTATTGGAAGTATGGGATCATTAAGGTCCCTTCCAAGACAAATCATTCTATGATTCTATGAATTCCTACATGTACATGTAGGCTGTGCACTCTTAGTGCCATAATATTTGGGCTTTGCTTGTTTCTTCTTTTTCCTGTATGCTCTTTGTTCAAGGCGGGTGTGAAGTGGAGTGGGTGTGGGGAAACAAACAACCCAAAATGAAAAAAGGGCTAGAAGAATGCACAAGCCCCTGAAGTAACCAGGGCCTGTCAAAGGCATCAGCCTGATGAAAGCCTCAAGGACTCTGCTTTGCATTCTGCTCTCATCCCGGTTATCCTAAGGAGGCTAGCTGTGAAGGATCCTGGGAAGATGCACCCTGTTTGTGAATGAATAGCAGCTCTTTCCATTTACAGCCGCTTCGGTTCATTTCCCTACATAAGCACAAAAATAACCACTTTGGATCTTTAGTAAAGGGAGGGAAAGGAAAAAAATCTCCCAGAATTAACTCACGGAAAGAAAGCCAGGTGCCATCTTTGCATTATATCCAAATGAGATGCAGCTGTTTAAATGTAAATATTAAACAAGAGAGAAGAATGCCTTAATTAGCTCTCAAAAGGAGACATGAAAGCTGTAAGAATGCACCTGACACTAAGCAGTATGAGATAAACTCATTCCAGCTGTCATTGAACTGACTGTTTGAAGGCAGAGCAATGCTATTTTGTGCAAACAATGTAAAATGCTTAGGGAACTGCAATTAACATCAACATGCATAGTGTAAGTGAATGCAGCCTGCTGGTGTTTACTTGGCTTTGAATTGCTAGGGTTTGGAGTAAAAAAAATAAAATTAGCTATGCATTACACACTGGAGATTTTATTCCAGTCTTTTATGCATTACTGAGAAAAAGGCACAGGAAGGTGAAAAGAAGAGAAGCCATCAATCTGACTTTAAAAGAAGATATGATACTCAAAGGTCATTCTGAGTTTTCTCCTTCCTACTTGAACAATAAAATGTACATATTGGGTCTATGAGAGAAATTTTCATACAGGATGTCTATCACATAAATAAACCTGAAATGTCCCATGTGCAACACATCTTGCCAGGTAGAAAAGTATAGGTCTGATTTTATTTAAAAAAAAAAACAAACATGCACAAAGAGCAGAATCAAGGTTATTTAATAGAATCAAAATCTCTAGTTTACTTCATGTCTTTATATATAAAGTAATAGATATAAATTAGAGGTAGTTACTGATTGTATGCCAGTGCGTAGAAGAAACTGAGATGTATAGAAATATTGCTGTACTCAATATATTCTTGATATAGGACATTGTCTCCTCTCAGTAACCTTGACTGTAAGGCAAAATTTTGTATGTTTTCTACATCTAGATCTACATCTACATCTTGTGTATGTCTTCTTCATCTTAAAACTGACATTTCATGCAATGAGATGAAGCTGTAAATAAAAGACCTTTGTTAATTTTTGCCAAATCTTCTGTAAATAAATATCACTTATGGAAAAGTAAAGCCTTAGAGGGATTTACAAGTGAGAGATTTACCTAGTCATAAAAAAATAAATAATCTAAATCTAAAAGCATTTTGAAAGGAGAAAAAAACAAGCATGTAAATGGCATTTTTCTAGTACAATTTAAATCATTCATATCACCAATTTTGATTCAAAGCAGGTATGTGCCTGGTGTTTTGATCCATTAGGTGAGACTGAAGTAAATCTTTTGAAGTTAGAGTCTTATAGCTGCAGTACAGGAACTAATAAACCTGAGACATCAGTATTGGCAGGATTAGCCCGTTTTTGCTTGCTTCGGATAACAGGGATACAGTGCAGGGTGGGTCTCTGTGAGCAACGGGGGGTGATTCTGGGAGGACTTGATCCAGCAATAATGACTAAATTACACTGGTCTCCTGGCCTGTCTTTCCAGTTATTTGGTTTATCCTACCTGCTCATGAGACATGCTGTTAGAGCTAGCAGCAAGTGTTATAGCTGTATTTTTTTTGCTTTGAAATTTGACAAGCTCTCTCATATATACCAAGATAACAAGCCCAGAATACAAAAAGTCATGGCAGCTATTGTTCATTATTGGATGTGTGCACATGATGGGTATGACAAGGCCAGAACTTTCTCTGTGGCACTCACAATTTGGTGCCACATCTACAGGAAACATCCATTTGTAAACACAGCAGCAGACAGTGTGGTCCCAAATACAGTATGTAGTGACATGAATATCCCACACAGACAAATACTGCAAAGCATCTCCTCTGCTGTGGAACAGGAAGGATCACTTGAAGGGAATGAGCATTTACATTTATGAGACCAAATTATTCATATATTTGTATGCAAAATGAGTCCTCAGCTAGCAAACTCCTTGTTTCGTGTGCATTGTGTAAAAAAAATTTCTATTAACTGTTCATAATATTAACAGATCCCCACATGAGGGAGCAATTGATAAGAAACAGGTAATGTCAATAGGCATATACAACTGAAATTCTGATAAAGCAAATTGCATGTAGAAAACTGGGGGATTTGAATGTGTACAAAAATGTGTCTTGATTGGCATGGAAGAAGGATGCTGAAGGCAGGCAACCTTTAAACTAATTTCAAACTTTATTATGTTAGCTGTATGTAAAATACTTGCAAATACTAGAGAAAGGAAACCCACTATCTCCATAATTGTAAACTGTTAAACACTGAATGTAGGATGGAATTTGGGATCTGGTGTTTTGGATCATATAGCTGGTTATTGGCAAAAGTAGGAATGGAAATGAGGTCTTCTGACTTCCTGCCAATATGCCATACACTCCTGTCTTAGACAGCATGGACTTCAGCACACACAGATGTTCCAGTGGAGAAAAAATGGCTTTGAACTGGAATGAAAGGCACCATTAACAAGAAAAAAATGAAGGAAAAACCAAAAGGGTAGTTAGGTGAAATAGCCAGTAATATCTTGGCAGAACAGCCACAGTGAAAGATACAATATTTTCCATTCAGGCTGATAAACCTCAAAACCCTTCTTTTCCTGCTGATGCAGCAAAAAGCAGGAAACTTCCTTATTCTCAAATTAAACCTATGAAAGTTTGGTTTTCTTTGAGAATAGCAGTAATTAGGATAGATTGTCTGAAAAGTATATTATTCTTTTCCTTATTACCAGAGATGAGTCACAATGCAATGACTGCATTGTCTTTCTGTGTATTCTGTCTCCATAAGCTGAGATCTATGCTTACCTATTTTTAGTCATTAAAAATGGCACTGTGCTCCTTTATTAGTTCTTTGTAATACCACCTTCAAAAGGAAAGCATTCACATTATTTTGTAGGAACAACCTCAAGTTTGCCAACTGCTCATGCTGGTTAGCCACAGGAGTACCCTCCAAACTTCTGTTTGGATACTCAGCTGTCATGTTCACTCGCAGTGTGCTTGGCCTGGCTCTCTGACAAGGAGCTCCCAGACAGATGCTTGTGGATTTTGCAGTTCACCTAACCAGGATATGATGCCAAATTGTATGTTGTGCCTCTTCAGAAGCTTCAGGTTTTGTACCATACAGTCATATGCTGACTCCCAGCATCAGGAAACATGCCAGCTGTGTCACTGAAGATCTGATCACTCTGGAAGGATGACGTATTGGTTGTAACCTGCACATCCATGACTGTAAAAATGATTTGCACCTTGATGAGCCTACAAGATTACGGTCACACTGTTTAAAAGTGCTGAAATACCCCTTTAGGCCAACCGATCCTAATTGGACACTCATTTTCTAGAGACTCTCTAAGAGAAGAGTACAGTTAAGTCAATAACTATATGTGACCTCTTCTAACCAGGAGGCCAAGCCATGCACTGTCAGGGCACTACTGACTGTGAAGGGTGGGTCAGCCAGAAGCACAGATGACCTAGGCCAGGCAACAGATGCTGTTTGAGGAGACTTAAGTGGTTCCTCTGTCTTAGGCTGAAATAAAGGAAGGCTGAAATACCTCTCTTTCCCAGGCTCAGCTATCAGACCTTGGTCCTTGCCAGTAGACAAGGTGCACAGGACAGCATATCTCTTTATACATATGACAGCAAGAGGACAGTTTGCTCAAAACTCTGCTGGCCTCCATAAGCCATATTTAAGTGCTCAGAGTGTTCTGGCCAGGAAGGCTCTGTCTGGACAGACACACAAACACTTGCTGTTTCCCTGGCAGACCTATAAACTCTCTCCAAAGAAAGTACATTCTGATCCATCACCATGACAAAAAATCATAAAGAAAATGTGAGTGACTATGCTCATCTTGCACTGCGTGGACTGCTCTGCCAGGGACACAGTGACACCCCGGGCAGGAAAATACCCAGCCAGTTTAAGGTGAGTTGATGAAGATACCAAGGTAAAGTGTTTGTAATGTCAAAGAAGAGCTGCCACCAGTGACTGTAGCCAAGAATATGCAGGGACAGCCAGCTGGCCAAAGAACCCAAATTGTCACCTAGCATAGCGGTGACTGCAGCTTCAGACTATTGTTGCAGGAGGAGGAGGGCCTGAAGGGAAGGCAAAGTCAGATGGGGGAGCATACAATGGTAATGTCATGTTATCTAAAAGTATAGCGTGGGTAATTTCTGAGGGACACTGGTTTGAGTGACAGTCTTGCTCCAGAGAAAGGGTTTCCTCCTGTTGCAGACCAGTGACAGTATGGCATTTCTACTGCACTTCAAGGATCCAAAAATGGTTTGAGCAACCCGAATCAGCCCAGTGTGAGTGTTGTCATACCATGTTAGATGGGATGCAAAAAGCTGCCCTTTCCTGTTGATCTGGATCAAAGAATGTGCTAGTTATCAGAGACTCTGTGGCAGATACAGTTCCTGTGCAGCAAAATGGTAGCAGACAGAATCTTGCAGAAGAGCTGACATCCCCGAGGACATTTCATTTGGAGTGCATGTATGAAGCAGAAATGAAGACCATCAGCCAGGGCTGGGGGTACAGCTCTTGAGGGTACCCTAGAGAGGAGTGTAGATGTAGCTACTGATAACAGCAGGCTCTCTTTCAGAATATTCAGTGGGGTCATTTCCAAAATTACTACAGCTTTCCAGAACATGATGCAGTCACCATCAGATTACAGCCTGACAGCTGGGTTTATAAATCAGTTTTTCTCAGCTGCTGTATAATACACTTAGTGGCAATTACTCCTGGCTCCATGGAGTAGTTCATGCTATTATTAAGTAACACTGGACAGATTAATTGTTATTATTTACTTCCTTCTTTGATGAAGTTGAGTCCTGTGCCAGCTGATGAATGATGCAGGGGATTATTATAAATGCAATATAAAATGAAAGACTTATATTCACAATTTCTAATCTTACAAAAGAAAAAACATTGATTAGTATTTAATAACAAGATGAAGACCAGAAGATTCCTACCCACCCTCTGATTCCCCAAAAAGTAATGTTATCCTCAAGAGAGGTCCCAAATTTAACTCCATTCTTTGCTCCATTGACGGAAGCCATTGTACTTCCAGCATTTTATATGCCACAGTGAAAAAGAAGAAAGGGCCAAAATTAGTCTTTTGCCTTTCATGGAATCATGGAATGGTTTGGGTTGGAAGTCACCTTTAAAGGTCATCTAGACCAACCACCCTGCAATGATCAGGGACATCTTCAACTAGATCAGGTTGCTCAGAGACCCATCTAACCTGAACCTGGAATGTTTTCAAGGATGGCACATCTCTGGGCAACCTGTTGTAGTGTTTCACCACCCTCATTATAAAAAATTTCTTCCTTATATCTAGTCTGAATCTATCCTCTTTTAGTGTAAAGCCGTTGTCCTTTACACTCCTTGTCCTATCACAACAGGCCCTGCTAACATTTTCATCTTTCCTGTAGGCCCCTTTAAGTATTGAAAAGCAATAAGTTCTCACTGAAACCTTCTCTTGTCCAGGCTGAACAACCCCAACACTCTCAGCCTGTCCTTACAGGAGAGGTGTTCCATCTCTCTGCTCATTTTTGACCCTCCTCTTGAACTGATCCAACGGGCCCATGCCTTTCCCATGCCATTTCAGATTGAATGAAGGAATTCTTATCCCAGTTGACAGTCACAGGTTAAAGACCATTGGCCTCTGAATTTCAGTAAATTTCTCTCTTTCTGAACAAATTCTCCCACAGCACACATTTGACTTAATACAAAGAGAACAGTCATAAATACCCTAGGTATCACTGTTGTTTTTCCTTTCAGATAGAAAGTGTTTGTAGGTGTTACCTATGGAGATACACAGCAAGGTAAAGCTGTGAATACATTTTCATGCTGTAGAGACGTAGTAGGCTTTTGCCTTTCTGAACTCATCCTTTCTTAAGGAGTAAAAATTCTACTTTTGTCATGTTTATGAAGGAGAATGGGTTTGGGAAATAATGAGGATGTTTGGATTGTGAAGAAGTTGTGCTAGTGTTGAATGAGTCGATACATTCACATGTGTCAAGTAAATGTGGGAATATTAGTTAGTCTCTGAAGGTCATATAACTGGTATTGACAAGCTTTTGTACAAATGTAAAAAATACTTTTTATTTCATGTAACCAGAGGACCTAGTTTTGGGATTTGATGGTATTATTTTCTTTACCCTCTGCAATGAATCTGAAGTCTGTTTTTTTTTTGGTTTGTTCTTCAAATGGCTTGTTTGAAGAGTACGAAAGCTCTGACTTTTTTTTGCCAATAGGCAAACCCTCCCAATTTGTCCTTTCATTGACTTCCTTTATATTGGATAAACCAATATTGGATTATTTCTGAGAGACATTTAGTATTTTTCACAAATTATAGGCAGTATAATGAATCACCACTATTCCCTAAAGCTGTAATTTGAATTGTTATTTAAATTAAAAACATGGAAAAGAGGGGTGGAGTGTGTGCCACCTTTCTGTCCCTTCTGGTGGTCTGTCATCACCACCCATGCACACAACTCTTCTGGTTCCATTTCCAGTGCTCTCTCATGCAGGCAGAGGAGTGAAAGAGAATGAATACATCATCCATTATTATGTACTCCTTGGCATGCCATTTCAAGCAGTCTGTTTGTCAAAGCAATGCATTTGTTTAGATTTTAGAGGGATAAATATTTAAGTCATAATGCTTCAATCATACAACCTAGACAACTGGAAGTTCCTATTTGACTTGAAATTGTGCACACAAGCAATGGAGAGTCTTGTCTTGAGATGATAGGAAATTCTGATAGATGAGGAAGAAAAATGACAGCATTTCAGGATGTAAGTGAAGTTTTCAATAGAGCATTTGACTACTGAAGTTTTTTAGAATGACTGAGACTTGGCTTTGGTAAACCAGTTAGGAGGACACTGCAATAAATAAGTAGATGAGCTAGAGTAAGACTTCTCTGTTATTTTTTTTTTTCTTTTGTTAATATGTGCAGTGCTAGAAAGAGCAATGTAAAACTTGGGCCATAGTTAATTAGTTTCACTAAGGTTGCTTCCCAGAAAGGTATTTGGCTTATTTTGCTAACTAAACTCCATACCTTGTTCTTGCCTGTATTCGTATCACCATGACTGTGTTGCCAGAATAAGATAACAAAGGCTCACTTTTGTCTATACATTTTGCAAGCACCCTCCAGCAGATGTGACTTCTGTTATCTGCTTTAGGCTATTGTATGTACTTTTCCAAACAAGCACAAGTATAGGACTCCCATTAATTTATAGATAACTGTCAGGGCTGGGAACTCTTCCAACAAACCTTATTATAGATGTGTTTTATCAGTGGAGTTTAAATTAAAACAGCTGTAAAAACACTAGGATTATTCTCTCTCTCTCTCACAAAGATACAAGCATGTTCTGAACCAAGATCAATAAAGAACCTGACTCAGAGGATGTACTGAGATTTACATTAATGTACATTATGGGAAAATGATAGTCCTGCTTCTGCCTGTTTTGATAGCCAAGAATTGGTTCTGTGCATCCTTTCAAGGATGAAAAATGATACAAAAAATGCAACATTTGTTTAGCAGTTCATATCACAGACTCTTTCACAGCACTTTTTCATCAGATTAAATTGCAAGAGTTGGTAGCTGAGTAATGTGAATTCTGTTGAAATAGTCTAGGTTGTTTTGCTGCACTGAAATTTCAACAGCTAACAAGAAAATGTATTGTCATGCAAAATCTCTCTCATAATTATTTAATCCAAAAAGTCATTGAAATCAGGAATGCCAGTGCTTTGCTTCAAAGCAGGGGGAAAAAATAAAAAAAGAAAAAAAGAAAAAAGAAAAAGAAGAAAAAGACAAAAGAAAATGGAAAGGGACAAAGGGTTTATTGCAAAACGTTTCTTGGACAAAATTTGTGAATTCAATCCTCTTGCCAGCAAACAAAGATGAAAAGCTTCTGGAAGCTTCCTAAGCTCTCAGTCAAGTTCACGATACTGTTTTGTGCCCTGAAGAAAATTGTAGCCATTTGTTTAAGCAATGAAGTTTCCATCTGTTCTATCTTGGTTTAAAGAAGCAGTATATTTTCAAAAACCTCAAGGCAATGTTTACTGAAAGCATAAAATGTCCCTGAAGTGACATCACAGAAGCAAAACATAGATGGCAGAATTTTAAAGGAAAATTTTTCACACTCATAGGAAAATGCAGTGACAGTTTCACATCCACACACATATGCATAATTATTTCTGTATATATAAATAAAGAATGAACAGGGACAGAAGGAGCACGGGATTTACTTTAAAAATAAATGACCAATTTCAGCTGACTTACCTGGTTAACAGATAATTTCTCTAAGTAAAGTAAATGCATTTTGTGCAACGAGCAGAAACTAGATTAGACTTAACCTTACATGCATTTTATGAAATACTTAAGTTACCTTTTGCACTACATCTTTACTTAGCGTATATGTAATGTGTATTCAGGCAATTTTGGAACAATATGGACAGTCTCAAGGTAAATTGAGGTCTCAAGGTAAAAAAAAAATGGATCAATTGATGCTAATTTTATTTATACTGTATACCACCGACAGAAATGTTAGTAAAAAGAAACTAAATGCAGCCTGTCAGTGCAAGGCTTCAAATAGCAGATAACAAAATACTTGGGTAGTCTCCTGAGTTTTCAGAATTATTTGAGTGAAGTCCATCTTTAAACGAACTTTACTTTCATTATACTAAGAATTATATAAATTCTAACACCCTGTGGCAACAGAAATATAAAAACATCCATCATCTTCCAAAGTCCCAAGCATTTCGGGATTCATTAGAAGCTGTAGTTGAATTATGCATTTAGGGATTTTTCTCAACTACTGAGGGGCTGTGTATCATGCTGTCTCATTTACCAGTAGAAAACAATGGCTCTCTGTATTCTGTATGCAGAGACAGAGTTTCTACTTGTTGACAGACATGTAATTTCACTAACTCCGGGCATATTTCAACCCATCATATTATTATTTGGATATCTGAACAGTGAGCCTCTGATTCCCTTCTTGCATAATATGCTGAGGACTACCAGTATTTAACCATGACTATGATGACTGAGTCATAGATAACAGTCCTGATGTAAAATACAACGTCAATAAAAATCACTAACACAGAAAATCATATTAAGTGGAACATTGCACAGGAGCGAGAGGAAAAGCTGAAGAGACTGAATATGAAACTTAAACTTGCACAGCTTTTGAAGAAGGTGTTCAGCTACCTTGATAACAATCATAGGTAAGAGATCTCTTTCCCACAGCTCCTAATGGGAGCAGAGTATTTACTGCTCTAGGGAGAAAACAGGGGAGAGAAAGGGGTAGGGATGAGGAGCCTGGGTGGATATTTAAAGTATCTACCTCAGTGTTTGAAGTAGCCTGAAAAATGTGAGTAAGGATCCATCACCATCACTGCATTTATTATCTTACCAACACACAACTGCATCTTTCCTGATGCCTCAACTCAGTCTGGTCCCTTTACTCAGTCCTTCAGCCCCTGCATTAGTTGTGGCCTCGGCTGCTCCTCATGCTTTCTTCTCTAGGGTCCCCATCCTCCTTTGCTGGGTGATGATATGAAACTATTGTTCTAGATCCTTTCTGTTTCCTCTGTCCCTTCTTCTTCCTTTAAGAACAGGCTCATGGTTGAGCAGAGGTTGGAGCTCTCTCCACCTTTTGCAATAACCCTCTGGGCTCTTTCCCTCCTGGGCAGGCAGTGGCAGGGCAGCCAGCCAGGTGGATGGAAAACCTCTAGGGGGGGGAACTGCAAACATGCAGTGACCCACTTACTGTTTCCAAGCTGTGTTGCCCAGTTCTCTGATCTGACACAATCTAGGCCATTTTTAACACTACTACTACAGTTACCATATACTGTGTACACACTAGACGGTATATCCAGCACAGATATAGCACTGGCATGCAGCTTTAAGCTTAGTCACTGTGCCAGCAAGATTAAAAAATTATGGTTGTTCCCTAAACCTTACATCTGTTTATTGCCGATTTTATGCATCCTATTGATCTATGTATCCAGATATAAGCCTAAGTCCCTAGGCTTATGTATTTATATGCTTTGTGAGTGTGCCATGCTGTACCAATACTTGGTTTCTGAATAACTTCCATTAAATTTGTGCTGTACAGCAAAAATAGCAGATAAAGGCTAAAAAAACAGTACTTGATTCAATATTTTAAATCAAGACATTGCAATTTCAGATCTTTGAGCCCAAATAATATTGAAATAGTTTGTAGAAAAATTATAACAATGGAATTATATTCACATTTAAACGTACTAGCAACTAGCAACTGTTCTGTTTCTGCAGTACCTTTGTATTATACATTTTCTGCCATAAAATTTGTATGTTATCCTCTTTGGTGTTGGTTTTTGTGTGTGAGGCCTGGGTATGATTTGTTAAGTGGCAGTAATGTTACAAAGAGTATTGATTTTGAAATGTTTCCCACGCAATGTTTGCAACATTTTTTCAGATGAGCCATTTGATTTTACTAGTGCAGAAGTCATAGTTCATGTTGTGTTACAGCATCAGAAATGAAAGGCTTCAGTGAAGTTGTATTAAATTTAGCCCATAGTAACCAAGAATCATCTTTACATCTTTGTCTGCTCAGACAATTAAAAGTACTTCAGATATTTTCCTGCTTTAGCAGGGGAGTCGGACTAGATGATCTCTAGAGATCCCTCCAACTTTGACAATTCCACGATTCCATGAGCTGAGGAAGTTTGAAATAATTTGCAACCTATTCACAGTACCGGTCATTGTGTTTTATGAGGTCTTTCTGCTACTAACAGCACTGAGATCAAAGATGAAACCATTGCAATTTGAGATAACCCATCAACCACGTACAAAGACTTAATGGTAAATAGGATACTGAATATTTTTTCTGTAAGAGGAGAAGGTTAAGACTTAGCACATACAGTACTATTACTAATCCTAGGACTGCTGAAAAATAAACTGTATAAAGAATAAAGTTAGATATTCTTAACAGCAATTCAACAATTCAAATCAACAAAGGTGTAGTGCATAAATAAAGAATTTGTGCATGCAAAATAGACCTAGCTTTCAAGCCCCAAACTGATTCGTCTTCAAAGAGCTGTAGCTTCCTCCTGTTTCAGAACCAGTTTGGTTGATCAGCTTTGTAACATTCCCCAAGAAATGAAGAAAACTCTAGTTCAGAGTCAGAAATCATGAAGCGTGTAAATACTCCTTCAGGGATGGAGATGCCACCACCTGCTTGGGAAAGCAGTTCTAATGTCTGACCACTCTCACAGCAAAAAGGATTTATATTTAAATGGAATTTGCTGAGTTTCATGTTGTGCCTATTTCTCTTGTCCTGTCACTGGGCACCACTGAGAAGACCCCAGCTCCATCTACTTTACTTCCACCACCAGGTATTTATAAACATCAGTAATGTCCTCCTGAGCATTCTTTTCTCCAAGCCGTACTGTCTCACCTCTCTTAGCCTCTCCCTGTATAACACATTCTCCAAGCCCTTTATCATCTGAGTGGACTTTCACTAGACTTGATCCAGTGTGTCCATGTCTCTCTTGTATTTCAGGTGTATCTCACTAGTGCTGAGCAGAGGGGAATTATCACTTCCTTGAGCCGGCAATGCTCTGTCTGATTCAGCCTGGGAAGCTGTTAGTCTTTGCTATGAGGGTGCATTTTTGGCTCATGGCCACATTGGTGTCCATCAGGACACAATGGTCCTTACCTACAGAGCTACTTGCCAGTGAGTTGCCCATAGCCTGTTCTCATGCCTGGGGTATATTTCTGTTTGTTGAACTTTATGAGGCTCTTGTCAGCCTCTTGAGAATACTCTGATTGTCATTATGCCTATCTGGTATATCAGTCACTTCTCCCAGTTTGGTATAATCTGCAAACTGAGGGTGCACTCTACCCCATCATTCAGGTCATTGATAAAGATGTTAAACCATACTGGTGCCAGTATCGACCTCTGGAACACACCACTAGTGTATCTCAAACTGGACTTTTTGCTGCTGATCACAACTATTTGAGTTCTGCAGTTACAGAATTACAGAATCACAGAATGATATGGAGTTGGAAAGGACCTCTGGAGATCATCTAGTCCAACTCCCCTGCCAAAGCAGGTCCACCTAGAGCAGGTTGCAGAGGAACATGTCCAGGTGGGTTTTGAATGTCTCCAAAGATGGAGACTCCACCACCTCTCTGGGCAGCCTGTTCCAGTGCTCTGCCACCCTCAAAGTAAAGAAGATCCTCCTCATGTTTAGATGGAATTTCCTAGTCTACTAATTACTGTCAGGGATACAGTCTTCGTAAACATTGCTGCAAAATTTTACCTGTGTGTTTTTACTGTTAACAAATATGTGAAGAGAATGGAGTCACAGATGACATTTCTTTTCTTCTTAAGGTAATACTGAAAGTTTAAGCTTCTTTTTTGCTGTTTTTACTTCAGTGACTTCAGCAGGAATTATGAATATTTAGAACCAATTGCATTTGTCTGCATTTAAAAGCAAGTCATTCTTTCTTAGTCAGGCAAATACTGGGTTGTACAAGTCTATCTTGCATACGTAGCTAAATACATTCAGGTAACTGAACAGCTCTCCAAATGGGTGAGAAAAAAATCCACAAATAAAAAATGTACCATGCAAGCTGCTGTCTCAGAATGGTACTGTGATGACTGAACACTCATGTGGAGTTAGGTTGGGTATCTTTAATAAAAACTTTATAGCAAAGCTGGCTGTTTCATCCAAGGTGTTGCTTCACATCTAGGCAATGAGTAAATCTTTTAGTTTTTCCTTATCTAGTATCTCAAGTGTCTAGACTTTTTCTCTCTAAACACTTCAACATCTCATGGAATTCTGTTTCACCCTCTTGATTTGACTATTTCACATTCTGTTCTTGTTCTGAAATTGCCTCACTTTGTTGCTGAAAAGAAAATTTTCTTTGTATGCCACCCCAAAAAAATCCAACCCGCCAAGTAGTAAGTCCCTCTTTACATATGCGTCCCACTGTTAAATAAAAGCTGTTTAGCATTAAAGGCCTCAGTGGCTTGTTGCTGCTCCAGCTATTGTCTTTTATAGCTGCTGTTGAATCATCGTGCTCATCCTTCCTCCATCTGTGATGCTACTTCTCATTGGTCTGTAATTCAATGTACAGTTATCAGGGGCTAATTTTCCTGGGATTTCTTGGTGTTTTCAGGAACAATCTGTCCTAGGACAGTCTCATTCAGTACTTCAAGAAGTTATTTATTTAGTGATTTGCACAATATGTGCATGACACCAGCCTGAAAGGTTTGTAAACTTTTGAAGGGTGGTGTCAGAATTCAAGTAATATAAACTGAAGACTGTATAAAAATCAACAAAATTATATTTGCTAAGTGCAAATAGAAAGCACTGGCCTTATGATAGACAAGAATCAAATATATCAGCTTAATGTGGTGAATAGCTGGTTCTGTAAGAGTTCAAGGAGTGTAGGAATATGAGTCATCAGCATCATGTGTCACTGTGTATTGTGCAAATGTCACCAGGGCTGTATTAACAGAATTGTTTTATTTAAATGTTGTTTTGTTTCTCTCTCTGGTAGGTGTTCACTTGTTCAGCTGGCATTCTCATCTCATATACTGCATGAATGGCCCAGAAAACATCTCTGGACTGAGTACTGAAACTTTTAGCCATTGCAACAGCAAAAATAATGGCAAAGATGGATGCAGAGTATGTAGCTCACTGTCTTTTTGTCCCAGGGTCCCATACAAAATGTGTTCTGACACCTCCACCTCACTTCTAGAAGACCTTGTGTTTCAGGGCTAATCTTTTCAAGGAGTCTTTACAACAGTCTGCTGCTTGGTATTACTGTCAGTGGTATTAAGAAACATCCACACTGTGAAACCCAAGGGTAATTCTCAGATCCCAGCTCTGTCTGCGTGCTACGGCTGTGTCCCAAGAACAGACCAAGACAGGAGTGGCTGTTGACGAGGTCCTGCCAGCATCTTGGCTTCCTTGCAAACGACCTGTGGGCTACACAGTAGGGAGGAGCCACGGCACACTGTGACATGGGACCGAGGTTGTGGTACATGCCATATGTAATATCAAGTTCAGTCTGATTCTCTTTCCTCAATATGTCTCCTGGATGGAGCTTCAATAAAATGCAGCACTGGGATGAAGTACAAGTATGTGGGAAGAGCTGTAAAATGTCAGGCTTGAGGTCTAGTCTAATATCCTGTCCCTGAGAGTAACCAATACTGATTACCTAGGGAGAGTAAGGAAAAAAGGGCTTGGAGAACAGTTACAACCCAATAACAAATTTCAAAGGATACCCCCCAGAAGCAGGAAAACCAGAAAAATTATGATTTTTCAGGAATAAGAGGATCTTCAGCAAACACAAACAAAGAAAGAGGAACTCTTCTTTGAAGATCTCACTTGTTAGATTCTATGATACCTGTTTCTGTTTGTTACTAGACTAAAATTGGTTCTGCAGCAGTTACACATATTTATCTTCCACATGCTTTTCACTGAATTTCACTGAATTTCACTGAATTCTTTTAGAGTTGTAAGGGACAACAGAGATCACCTAGTCCAACTACCCCGCCGAAGCAGGATTGCCCATAGCTAGAGCATGTCACTCAGAACTGCATCCAGGCGGGTCTTGAAAACCTCCAAAGAAGGGGACTCCATGACCTCCCTGGGCAGACTGTGCCAGGGCTCCCTCACCCTCACTATGAAGCAGTTTTTTCTCATATTTGAGTGGAACCTCCTATGTTCCAACTTATGCCCGTTGCCCCTCATCCTCTCACTGGCAACCACTGAGAAGAGTTTGGCTCCCTTCTCCTTCAACTCACCCTTTAGATACTTATAGACATTAATAAGATATCCCCTCAGCCTTCTCTTCTCCAGGCTAAAGGGTCCCAGCTCTCTCAGCCTTTCCTCATAAGGGAGATGCTCCAATCCCTGAATCATCTTTGTTGCCCTTCACTGGACTCTCTCTCCCTGTCCCTCTTGAACTGTGGAGCCCGGAACTGGATGCAGTATTCCAGTTGTGGCCTCGCCAGTGCTGAGAAGAGGGGGAGAATGACCTCCCTCAATCTACTAGCCACGCTCTTCCCTATGCAGCCCAGGATTCTGTTGGCCTTCCTGGCCACAAGAGCACACTGCTTGCTCATTGTCATTTTGCTGTCTACCAGGACCCCCAGATCTTTCTCTTTGGAGCTTGTCTCCAGCACGTCCACACCTAACCTGTACTGGTGCCTGACATTCTTCTTCCCCAGGTGCAGAACCCTATACTTTTCCCTGTTGAAGCTCACGAGTTTAATAGATCTCTTCATACTACTGAAAAAGCGTATCTTCTATCTGAGAATTGTCTTTTTCCCTTTCAGCTCTTCCCTCTGTATTCTTCATTTCAGAAATAACATGGGGCCTGGGTCAACAATTTTTATGCTTCATCAGATTGCTCACATGAATCTATGGGTATCTTCACAAAGCTTTTCTGGACACTAGAACAAGGCATCTTCCTTAAAGTTCTTAAAAAATCTTGATATATATAATGTGGTATTTTCTTTGGACTTCCAAGTTTTCTCAAGAAATTTACTTGTTACAGAGGTACAAAAGCATTAAAAAGTGGAAATTAGTGAATTTGCAGCCTCTCTAATAGAGCCAGAAACTTACTATGCAAACTTAAAGAGTAAATTCAGTGTATATTAGCAGAGAAACACTACACTGAACTGCAGAAAAGTGTCATTGCTTAAAATACTTAAAATTACTTACAAAATTACCTAAATCTTACCCTTCTTTGCTTCTGTAGGGACTGTATTAGCAGCCAGTCCTACAGCCTGTTTGTTGTACAATCCATACACCTAGAAAGCATTCTAGCCCTTCATGCGAAGGACAGTTTCACAACATGAATGTTTAAGACTCCTGGTAAAACTGAACTCTCGTACCACTACTGCACTGTTGTGTTTTCCCTCTGTTTATTGTTGATCTTTAGGTCTAGCAATTTTGAAGTTCTAGGATTTTGGCTGTCAGCCATACTGTACTGGCCAGATCATAAGCTAATCACAAATACCAAAATATTTTTAAAAATGAATCTATTTCCTTCATCATCACCTAAAAAGTAAGAGGTCAAGTCCATTCCTGGTGTAACTTCTATAAAGGATGCACTAGTTGTAGTACAGCAGAAGATACATAGTGCTTTCCTGTAATGCAGAGAAGTCAGCAAAGCCAGCACAAACGTGCCAGAACTCCTGGACAGTGTCTGTTGCATACAGACAAGGAAGCACTTGCTATGTAGTGCATGACTACATCTCAAAACACAGCAATTCTTTAACATTTAAGATAGTGCTGTAGAGGCAGGAGGGAGGCATCTACTCCTCAGCACAGTGATAAGAGGGCATCAGGGACTTTGCATACCATGACAGCCTGCTTTCCTGTTTCAGCTGTCCCACCCAGACTGACCAAAGAAAGGAGCCTCTTTGACCCCCATATTCCTTCATGCTCTCTCCAGGGAGGTCACAATGTCTGACCCTCTGTCCAAGACCATATCGGCTGTCCAATAGCACAAAGAGGAGGTTTATTTGTTGTCATGCCAGCTAGAGCAAATGCTGCCTCGGTCTTTCTGAACGAGGAAATGGATATTATCAGAGCTTACACATTGAAAGAAATGGTCAATAAAATTTCATTGAAAGAATGTTTTTACTAACTATCTACAATGTAAAATGCCTTGTGTTAAATCATACAGTAAAATAAAGCTTGCACAGAGTTCCCATTTATTATGGCAGATTTTGTGACAGATGGAAAAATGTTACTTCATCAGAGAATGAATTAATGTAATGTGTGTTTTTTCAGTGACACTTTGCTTGTACACTAACTTGATGGATGGAAGACATTATTTACAGATGATGCATAACTACCCAACTATCTATGTATCTAACTGCCTTTAACATGTCAAAATGCAATTGTATTTTTTCATATATATTTTCACCGTGGTACAAGCAGAACTTTCCACAGATCAGGTAAAAAGCTTGTAACAAACATATAGCCCTTCCTTTTATTTACAAACACTAATTCTCCCAAAGCCTCAGGGATCTTTTTAAACGTCTGAGGCTTTGTCAGACCATATGCTCCTGTAGTGGTATGGAGAAAGATATGCTTCACTCCAGGTGGAAAGAGATTTCCCCTGCCCAGGAAATAACCCACGGGCAGTTCCCAGTCTCTAAAGTCAGCTACCCACTTCAGGCCAAAGACACTGCTTTGCTGTGGTGATGCCAATAAATAAATATTGACATTAGTGCAAGGCACTGTCAATGCCTCCACCAATCACCTGTTGTAGCTGTTATCCATAGTGAGGTAATCACAAAAATCAATGATCTTTATGTCATTTTGACCCTTAGAGTTCATAGTCAGTGAGCCAGTTTGTATCTAGAAGAAGGAGCTTTTTCCACTGAGTACACCAGGACCCGTTCCCATAGTAATGCTGAGGAACACCACAGAATTGCTATATCACTCCCATATGGCCAGTGTGCTCTTCTGAGCAGCTTTGAGGGTTACTGTAGATAAAAAAAATACTGTACTGGCTTAGTGTAATATAGATTCAATCAGTGCAGTTCTTGCCTTGACCTGTAATTGGTTCATGGCATTTAAGGAAAAAAGGTTCTTGGCAGGAAACAGGAAAATGTTCTCCTAATCAATTACACTGTGTGTTCATCAAAAACACCAGGGGACTCAGACATATCCTTGGGGAGGGAATTCAAGTACCAAATTTTAGGTGACATTTTTAAATGGCAGGTACAACAACTCACAAATTCTGTACTCTCTTATTTACATAAATAACTGGTGTTTAATTTGCTGAGAACACTGATTTTGCCTGTGTACAGTCACATGTATGCAACCAGTATTTTTAAACTGTTGGAAAACAAGCAGAAGGTCTGCTTCCGGCTGAAAGATTTGAGCTATTTCTGTTTGAGGCCCAAGTTATCAAAGGTGTCAGCATGAACTGTGGTGAGTCTGTGAATGGTGTAGCCTGTTCCATTCCTCTTTCCTGGGCCTGTCTTGTCTGGCAGGGGACGTGAAAGGAAAACTGAGGAGGCAAGTGAGCATCTGACTGTAGAGAGGGTGGCACAGGGCAGCTGGGAAGCAAAATCAGGTGTGGGTACACATCTGTGAAAGAGGCTTGATTTACATTCAAATGCCATGCATCTATCCACGTGCATCAGCTACTGTGTCCACCCGCGTCAGCTGTCAGAGCAGATGACCTGGGTCACTTCAGCTGATGACTCTGATTTTTGAAATTTAGATCATGACTCCCTCTTCCTTTTGATCAATAGAAAGATGGCCTCAACTCAAGGATGGCCTTTGGAAACTTTATTGATATCTTCTCTCTTATTGTGTGAGGACAAGATTTTCTTAAGCTATCTGTTAAAAAAAAAAAAAAAAAGTTAATGCATATGGAAAAAAAGACATAGAAATCACTGCTGAGAGAAATTGAAACACCTACACCCACAGCATCTCTAGCTTTTTGGGAATGTTCTCTGGTGTCCAGGTTTCTGTGTTTGCTGCTGTTTCACTTACACATCAGAACCCTCAAGGTTTCTTCTACTCCATAAAGAGACAGAGTTTACAACATAACTCCCAAGAGGGGATTCTACCAATATAGTTCGCCTTCCTTAGATTTCTACCTTTCTACCTCTGTTATCAAAGTTTCCAGATTCTTCTCATCTACCTTATCCCTTGAGTCATCTTGCAGCTAAGTTATACATACCCACTGTTTTTAATCTTTATTTGGTTTTCATTTTCTTGGTGCTCAGTGAGAGTAACTGTTGAGACAAGTGGCTTAGAAGACATTTTTTAAAATGCATATCACACTGTGCTCTGACTTTGTTGTCTTTTGGTTTTAATGTTAAGGGGAGGGAATTACTTAATGCAAACTGAATTGGTTTCTGAAGGGTCTGCCCTTACCTAGTTAAAAATGGGGGGGGTTTTGCATTTTTTCTGGGTGTTCCACTCAGCTCTGTTAGAAGACGAAGCAAATAAACTGAACCTTTGCAAGATATTGTTATCCTGGAAAAAGTAGGTATCTACAAGCAGGCATGTTATTGAGCCCAAAACAGAGTTTGAATTAAGCTGTTTTTCACTGATGAGAACTAACAGAAATAGTTCAGACATCTAAACAATTGAATTTGCTCAATGATACACAAAGTCATTTAGGAGATGACCATTGTAAGGAAAGGTGGTAACTGCAGGCACATGACAGACAGAGGAAGATTAAAAAAACAAATAGAAAATGGAGTGATAATTTGCTGTGACATAATTTAAGAAATAGAAATCTCCTTATTCCTATGTCTGGAAGAAGCAGGTTAGGACTGTGAGAAGGCAGGCTGTTTCTTCAGCGTATCAGCTTGTATATACAGATAAAATATGGAACTTTTTTGATGCAATTTTGTTTATCATCAGTTTATTCTAATGGAGAAAAAATGCCCCGAAGTTTGACTATGAGCCAAACAGAAAGCACAATATATATTTTAGAGAAGTAATATAGGAGGAACAAATCAACAAACATGGCGAGTTATCCCCAGGGTGGTAGGACTTTCCTATGGCTTTTGTCCACCAGTAGCCCTTCCTTCAGCTGCCCCTCACTGCTCTGCCAGATTGACAGAGGCCCTGCTTTGACCCATTACAAAACACGTGTATGCTAGTTGGTTACCAGTACACATATATGGATTAATTTACATCTTCACAGTGCTGTGTGCACTTCACAGTGCTGTGTGCACTTGCATCCCAGAAGGCCAATCATATCCTGGGCTGCATCAAAAGAAGTGTTGCCAGGAGGTCCAGAGAAGTGATTCTCCCACTTTACTCTGCTCTGNNTCAATATAAGAAGGACATAGACCTGATGGAGCGGGTCCAGAGGAGGGCCACTAAAATGATTAGGGGGTTGGAACACCTCTGCTACGAGGACAGGCTGAGGGAGCCGGGGTTGTTCAGCCTGGAGAAGTGGAGGCTCCAGAGAGATCTAATAGCGGCCTTCCAGTACCTGAGGGGGGCCTACAGGAAGGCTGGGGAGAGACTGTTCACAAAGGCCGGCAACGACAGAACAAGGGCTAACATGTATAAACTGGAGAAGAGCAGATTTAGATTAAACATAAGGAACAAGTTCTTTCCAATGAGGGTGGTGAAGCACTGGAACAGGTTGCCCAGGGAGGTGGTTGAGGCCCCTTCCCTGGAGACATTCAAGGTGAGGCTCGACAAGGCCTTGGGCAACCTGGTCTAGTTTGAGTGTCCCTGTGACTCCTGGGGGTTTGGACTAGATGACCTTTGAAGGTCCCTTCTGGCCAGATGATTCTATGATTCTGTGATTCCAGGAGGGTGCAATCAAATTTAGTTGCACATAAGCATATTAGAGAGGGCACTAATTTAGGTGCCTCTCTTCTGCCCTCCTGCTGATTTTACCAAAATATGTAAGAATTTATTTACTTATTTATTAATTGCTAAAAGGTACAGACAGGCATAAACCTTCTAACGTTCTGTAATAGGGGACTTTGAGGAAAGGAGTTCGTGTTCTCTCCCTAAACTGTATCTCCCACTGCTGTTGACTGAGGCAGGATCCCAATGGGTAGATGCACGAGCACTGTGAGCTGGGAGGGTATTTTTTATGTTCTTAAATGCAAGGCATCTGTATCTGTCAAATGTGGTTGAAGTTGTCTGACAGCTTTAGAAGTTATGGGGACTGTGGGAGAATTAATAGGAAGAGAGACTGAATAAGCTTCATTTCCTTAGAAGCCAGGCAAAAATATTCCAACCCATTATCTCTTTATGAATTATTTCTATAAAGATTGCCTTTACATGCTTTGAATATCTAAGCTAAACTGGTAAAAAATTCACAGTATACAGGCTATTCATAAATGTTTTGAGATAATGTCTTTATTAGCTTGAGAAACACAAGAAAGGAAGAAGGCACAGATAGTTATAGCAATTTTTTTAACCTAAGTCTAAATAATGCATTTCTGTATTTAGCATATTAGCTCCTGCCTTAAACGTAGAGCAGAATTCACAGCTGCTCTGCTCTGATATCACACCAGATCGCTGTGTCTTCACAAGAAGCGTGAGATTGAAAGGGGTCACCTGTAGGTCTGCATTCTCCAGTACCCCTTTTATACATTACATCACTTGTGGCTAGAAATTGTTAGAGTCCTTGCAGCACATTAAGTCTGTAGGGTATACATTCTTCCCATGCAGCAGTTCCAGAGCATTTATTACTTCTTTAATTCTGAAAGGAACATCACTACTGCAAAGAGACCATAGGAAGTAATTGGCTTTTAACCAGCCAGCATGTGTAGTCTCCTTCTGCAGTTTGTGGTGTCTCTGTGGAGGAATGCACTGTTTCTAATTAAACCTCAGGATTCCTTTCTTTTTTTTTTTTTTGTTTGCTAAGACATGAACAAGCTTTGTGGTTTATAGCAGGGACTAGTATTTATATAATATGTTCTTTCAGATGCATTTGAGCCTTACCTTAGGTTGATCAGGGAATCTACCAAATACATTGAGGTTAACGCTGATAAATCCCGACCCTTATTATTTTTATACAATTAGCTTTAGTAGAATTTCTTCTTTTTATTATTACTTCAGGACTTCATTTGAAATGCAGTAGTGGAAATATAACTAAACCTGAACTCTATTACCCTAGTTATAAGTCTGTATCCTCTTGTTTCTTTTAAAAATTGCTAAACATATTCAATATTATAATAATGCTTGGAGCTTGGACAATTCTGTATATTAGAACCTAGCAGGTAGATAAAACCAATTTTAAAAGAGAAAATAGATGTATAAGATTCAGTGGTGAAAGGGAGACACTGGGAAAAGCTGGAAAATCAGCACTCAAAACTGATTAGACTGCTGAAAATTTATAGTGATTATCCCTGTGTTTTCAGTCCAGAATTATTACTGTCCTTAGAAACAGCTTTTTGAAATATGTCTTTCAGAAGGGTTCAGACAGCCCTCAGAACAGAGAGAGCATAGCTCAACCTAATAATTAATGCTAGTTGCAACTCTTATGGGCTGAGCTGCTCAGCTTTGGTGCTATCCTATGATTTCTCACTACATGCAAATACTACTTCATTAACAGCAGAGATTTATCCCGCAGAGATTTATCCTTGGCCAATGAAACTCATGTTTTGCCTTTCAGGAATATTTGTGTTAACAAAGTCTGTGGTACAAACCGCAGAAATAAAGACATTTCATGGTGAGGATAATCAGGGACAGTTCTTTGCTCTTCAATGTCTATAGATTAAGATTAGATCTGTTTTATTATATATACTATTTTCCAAATTGAATTTAAGGGTCTGAGGGAAGTATCAGTGGCTGAAGTTCCTTAGCATGAACTTTTTACTTGGGCAAACTAGTGGTCCCTAGTCCTTTACATTTCTAGTCCAAACTAGTCCTTTACATTTCTGGACTGATGCAAAGTCCTTTTTGAATTTGAACAAATTACTACCAATGTATATTTTTTATTTCAGCAGGATATATGTGTACAGCAGGCAGTGTGACTGACATATTGGTGTTTCAAATAGCTATCTGAAAATTTTCTCTTCTTACTATTTGTGTTTAAATGTACAGCATGCCACTGCATAATTAGCATGAAATTTTGATATTTTAAATTCCAATATCCCACACTAATCTGGCCATTGAACTGGTTTAACAATCACAAAAGGAATTTTAGACATTGAGAATTAAATATATAACATAAATATTAAATCCTTATGACTTCTGTCAAAATGTTAAACTGGTCTTAAAGCTAGGAGGCTATTTATTTATTTATTTTAAATAGGCTTTTAAAAGAATTACAGGAAGAACAATAATACTTAATATTCAATGTAAATTGTTAATATTTAAATGTGGAAATATATTTCCTGTTTTAAGGCAAAAATTAGAGCTGTATTAAAATAGACTAAAATTAAAATGAGTAACATAAATCAATGAATAGTCCCTATTCTAATAGTCCCTCATTGATAAATATTTATTTAAAAACTAAAAACATTAAAATTATATTATATACAAATTAACTTGTGTTTAATTATGAAATTCTTATTAATATTTTCTGGACACTGATTATTTTGTAACTCAGCCTTGTATTGGTTGTGGTTACAGCTTCTCCTCAGACCAGAAACTTCTAAAAACAACTCATTTGGAAAGCAAATTATTTGGCAGTGGCAGTAACACACAGAAATGCTTTCTTAAAGTTCTCTTTTATTTTGGTTCTTGAAAAAAGTAATGTTTCAGATCTTTGGATCTTGCTAAGCAGTAAAAAAGAGGAAATGTTGGCTTTCTAGCACATATATTCTGAATTAATCCCTTTTTCTAGGTTTGTTTCTGTTCCTAGTTGTCAGGAGAGTCAAAATGTTTTTGATCTGCAGAACTGGAGCTGGAAAATATTAGTAGAAGATTTATTATGAAAAAGCCAGCATGTCATTCTTTCGTTTTTTCCCTCATTGGCAGACATTTTCTGAAGCATTTGACTGTCTTTTTCATGTTTTCTAGCTGATGAGCAGACCAGCCAGACACACAGGACAGAAAAATCTAATTAATATCTTTTTTTTATAAAAAAATATGTGCTCATGCATGTGAATAAACTCCTCATGTTCTGGAAGTTTTTTGTTGACTGCAAGCAAATTTGTCAAGCCCTGCTGGTGGCTGTGTATGAAAACCCAAAGATTTTTAATCCACCTTTTTTACACAGTTTGTCCTCTTATGGCATCAAATTACTTGAAATGCTTCTGTGCAATCACATGTTTCAGTGCACAGCACAATGCACACAGGTAGGGTATTCGTAAATTCTCCTTTACTCATGTTCCTCTTACCGTGGCACCAAAGCTTGGTATCATTCCTGCTGAAATTTGGGGAAGCTCCCCATAGCTGGAGACTGCACAGAGAGTGGCTTTCTAGGAGCAAAGTCTTGCTTTTGGTGTCATGATTCTGCTCTGCTGGACCCCCGTAGGATGTTCTAGGATCTGGCAGATGCAGGTGTTGGTGGAGGTGGCTGGAGCCAGTTCATGACTGACTTTCATCGGAGCCCTCTCTCCTCTAGAGGCACTGACTCTCATTTCAGCCCCGAATCTGATCACTATGGCAGGACCTCTTGGCTGGAGGAGGAGTGCATAGGGGACAGCTCTCCTCTGATGGACCAAGTGTGTAAAGCTGATGGAAATGTAGGGTATGGAGTCTTTTCTCATCACCTTCAGGCTAATGGATAAGGATCCCACAAGAAATAATCAGTCTTTGCTATATGTACAAATGATGTCCCCTAGATTATACTGCAAATGCATCTATTCTGTCATTTGTAACAGGGTATAATTTCTCATTGTTTTCTGACCAGGAGAAACATGCAGTGTACTCAGCTAAGACTGATGTGAACTGATAATTTTTCCAAATGGTCACCCAGAAAGAAGAGGATGGGAAAAGAAAAATAATTATCTCACAAGGACAGAGGAAAGCTGTAGAAATATAATGTCAGGATAAAAAGAAAATAACAACAGGTATACAGTTAATAAGCATAATAAATTTAACATACAGTGAGAGAAAATAAATGTAACCCTTTGATCTTTTAATAGATAGACTTTGTATTCAGTGAAATTTGAATATTTCCTAATTAGCTCTTTCTGTAGCCCTTGGTAAGAATATCTAAGATTCTCATGCTGGGAAATATAATCCTGTGAGATTCAGGTGGCTGATAGACCTCGCAGTGCTACTGAGTGCCTTCTGCCCCAGCGTGATGCTACAGTGAAGTCTCTGCATTCAGTCCCCACCTGGAAACGAAATCTAGCAGATACCAGAGAAAGCTCTCAATGGTGTTTTATAAGTGGGTATTTTGCCTCAGCAAGGAAAGAATGAAAGAGATTTAAGACAAAGGCTGGCAAACGGAAATCCTACTGTTGGTGACAGCAGCACAGCCATGCATGTGCTGAGCAGGGAAGGTGCCACGTCCCTCCACTTGGCCTGAGGTGTCCCAACAGAAGTGGTCTTCAGAGACAGAAAAGGACCCTGGGACTGTGAGGAAGAGTTTTTTAAAACATTTTTCTCCTATTATTTCTTCTCCTAAGACGAACAAACTGCTGCTTTATGGTGGTTATGAAAACATATGAAAAATGGCTGCATACATTATTGAGTGGAGGATTTTCTGCCACCATTTTCTTTTAAAAGTAAACGTTGTTTTCACATTCACTTACATATAGAAAGGAAATCAGTGTTATTAACTGAAAAATGCTTTGGAAAGCAATATTTTATGGGATCCTTTGCTGCAGGCACAGCATCTGAGCTAGATGCTCGGGCTACTTCTGTGATCAAGAGCGGTAGACCTTTCCAAAAAGAATTTTCTCTCCATCCCAACCCCAACCAGAGAAGCTCTCACTCTCCACCGAATTTAAGGGGAGCTCACCCTGCCAGCTTAGACCAGATGCTGAACTTCTAGGCAGTTAAAGTGAAGCGAGATAGTCCCACAGATAGTGGGTGGAATGAAAATATCTGTGATAAAGATACTGAAGTTTTACAAGGAGATAGAAGCAAGCAGAGTGGGCTTGCGTAGGCAAGTATATCGTTTATTCCAGATGGTGTTTTGCTTCAGTAAAAGCTGCAGATTCTCTTAAAGGCACTTCTGTGTCCCTCAATGTAGAATTTGAACAATTTGCAACTGATGTATTCATAAAAATTATAAAAGATATTACTAACAGAAGAATATATGGTGGATGTAATGAAGCACTGGTCTTGGCAGGACAGATGATGAAGGAGGAGAAATTAGTGTAGCTACATCAATACCAAGAGGACTCAGGAACACATGGCAAGCTGCATCTGGGACCCCCTGAAGGAAGCAGTTAGATATACTCACTGGCCACAAATGCAGCTGCTTCTGGGACCAGTCAACATTCAAGAAAAACCTCCAGTGAACACACAGGACATTCTGGAGAAAATTCCCACTGTTTTGAGCACAGATTTCTGTAGAAATTATTCTGTCAACGCCTACAATAATTCCTGTCTGAAAAGTGTGTGTTTTGTTGAAAGTGCCTGGGGAGCATTTTAATTTGTTTTCCTCTTTAAACAAAATTCCTCACACAGAACCATACACAAGGAATTTAAGAACTCAAATAACAGAACATTCACACACATTGATACACAGATACACTCACAACACACACTCATAAAACATTTGACCAGCTAATATGTGATGTGTCTTTTAAGTATTTTGTTCCCAGAAAATCTAATGTCTTGAAAATCATGCATTCAACTTCAGTCCTGGGTTTCAACTGTGAACAAGAGAATGTGGGAAATTCCAAATTATATCTTTCTCCTCTTATTTTTTTTA
The DNA here is from genome assembly GCA_004320125.1 of Scolopax mira. NCBI lineage: Eukaryota > Metazoa > Chordata > Aves > Charadriiformes > Scolopacidae > Scolopax > Scolopax mira. The sequence continues at coordinate 83,472 of BJBW01006738.1, forward strand.
AGCAGTCCTTAATTTATTAGTTCTTTCCAACTACTTGCATGTAAAGAAAACACAGTGAAGAGAACTCCAAGACAGACATGGTAATCTTTCTATATTTCCATGCAAATTAGAGAAGAAAATTAAAACAAGGGAAGTCTTTCTCCCCCTCTATTCTGCACTGGTGAGACCACAACTGGAATACTGCATCCAGTTCTAGGCTTCCCAATTCAAGAGGGAGAGGGAACTACTGGAAAGAGTCCAGCGAAGGGCAAAGAAGTTGATTCAAGGATTGGAGCATCTCACTTATGAAGAAAGGCTGAGAGAGCTGGGACCCTTTAGTCTGAAGAAGAGAAGGCTGAGGGGAGACCTTATCAATACCTATAAGTATCTAAAGGGTGAGTTGAAGGAGGAGGGAGCCAAACTCTTTTCAGTGGTTGCCAGTGAGAGGACGAGGGGCAACGGGTATAAGTTGGAACATAGGATGTTCCACTCAAATATGAAAAAAAACTGCTTCATAGTGAGGGTGAGGGAGCTCTGGCACAGGCTGCCCGGGGAGGTCGTGGAGACCCCTTCTTTGGAGGTTTTCAAGACCCGCCTGGATGCAGTCCTGAGTGACATGCTCTAGCTCTGGGCAATCCTGCTTCAGCAGGGGAGTTGGACTAGATGATCTCTACGGTCCCTTCCAACTCTAAAAATTCAGTGAAATTCAGTGAAATT
>BJBW01006739.1:0-25998 GCA_004320125.1 Scolopax mira
CCCTTGTCTAGATCATCAATAAAGATATTGAACAAGACTAGCCCCAAAACTGAGCCCTGAGGGACACCACTGGTGACTGGGCGCCAACCAGATTTTACTCCATTAATCACAACTCTCTGGGCATGGCCATCCAGACAATTTTTTATCCAGCAGAGGGTACACTCATCTAGGCCATGATTCTCCAGTTTCTCCAGGAGAATGCCATGGGAAACGGTGTCGAAGACCTTGCCAAAGTCCAGGTAAACAACATTCACAGCCTTCCCCGCATCAAGAAAGGGGGTCACATGGTCATAGAGAGAGATCTAGTTGTTCAGACCCTGATCCCTTGGCTGCCCTGCACTTGCTCCGAGAGCTCGCTCAGGATGATCCTCTCCATGGTCTTTCCCGATACCGAGGTCAGGCTGACAGGCCTGTAGTTTCCAGGATCCTCCTTACGGCCCTTCTTGTAGATGGCCACCCTCCAGTCGTCTGGCACCTCTCCTGTTGACCAGGATTGTTGATAGATAGAGAGGCTTGGTAAGCTCTCCTGACTGCTCCCTGAGAACCTTTGTGTGAATCCCATCCAGCCCCATAGACTTATGCATGTCCAGGTGCATAAGCAAATCATTAACTACTTCCTCCTGGATTACAGGAGTTTTCACCAAAATAAAATCAAATAGATCTCTTCATCTTGGTTCCTGAAATGAAGGGAACTTTACTGTGCTAAGGTCTGAAATCTGCCTTATTGAGATCATAACCAAGAAAACAGTTACTGAACAGCTATTAAAAAAGCAAGTTACTCTTTCTTGAGTGAAGTCTCACATAACTGCTGTAAGATGATTTACACAATTGTTGCCTTATGTTTTTTTCTGAAGACAATATAAACATAAACACTGTAATCAGTGTAAGGATAAGCCTTCCTGTTCTGTAGCTACCAGAGCTCCTACTCTTCAGGTGCTCTAAATTACTACACTGTTTACTATTCTGTAGAAAAAAATATTATTAATTTGAAAGTCACATTTATGTACAGACTAAAATAAAGTTTGGTTTTGAAAACATAAATATATTAGAATTGCGTCTACTTTATGCAGAACATAGACTGAACCAGGATTTTGAAGTAAACAGTCTAAAAAGAACCAATGAACATCGTAACATCTGGCTGTTCAGAATGAGCTATCCTGAGGAATTCCTATTCCAGGATTCATGAGATTTTATTTTCCTATGACTAATTCTGCTTTTTGGAACATACCTCTAAGTGGTCTGTTATTAGTTGTCTGTCTCTTATTCTTCAAAACTGTGTATCTCACATAAAATTAAAGTTAGTTTCTTCACTGCCTGAGAACCAATACATGTCAAAAAGAATGACCTGTTTCAAAAAAGTCAGTGCATAGCCCAACATAAACTTGCACAGTGTTCATTCACATGGACATTATCTGACCATTTTTATGCTGCAAAAGATATGTGCATTTCACTTGAATGCTTGCATTTTGAAAGGTTTTAAAATAGAATTGAATGTCTATTTTTTTATGTCCAAGGCCAGGCTGCTCTAGTGGGTGGTGTCAATGATTCTATGATTCTATGATTGTATGTTTTACTGTAATTACTATAACAAGAAACTTTAAAAAAAAAAAGATAAAATTACATACATTGAAATAACATGATGATAAAAATATACATAATTATGAAGGTTTTGCAGATTTTGCAGAATAGGTCTTCCTATTCTTTCTCTGTCATAATAAGCAAATGGTTTGACTCTAGTTTGCACTTACTGAGCAGACAAATAAGAGTTTCAGTTAGCACAAAGACAAACAGAAACATGGCAAGAAGACAGATGCGAAGTTGTTACCCATAGACTGATTATTGCCATGTTTAGTTAGGAAAAAATTTTATTCGGTATTGAGTATCAGGGTAATTACTGCATGTAGTTGCAGCACTTACGATGGAGAGGGAGATGAAAAGAGTTAAGATGTACATGGAGTCTCTCTGGAGAACCTGAACAAGATGAACTCTCTCAGACTTAGTTATTTTAGATGCTTAAATTAGTGTTTTAACATGCATGCTTACTAGAAAAAAAATATGAGTTCAACATGTTAGGAAGCTCATGATTATGCCCCAAAAGAGAGTAATACACACAAAGTAACTCTGTGGCATATTTAACAGCTAGTTAAACCAAGATCTGGAGAATTGTTACATGTTCTAAGAATTATATATTAAATTTATACTTATGTTCCCTGGCATCATCAAGAGCGAATGATGAAAATTTTTTTTCTGGTAGGGAGAAAACTGTCTATCCCCAAGTAAACAGTCACTCCTGAAGTGAGATAATGGCGTATAGCTACAAAGTGAACAACAAAGTCTAATTTCTAAATATGGAAGGAAAATGTTTCCTGAGGGTAGGAGACACATGATGGCCTTCTTAGTCCACTTCATTAATGTTAACAGGTTAGTGTTAACTGTGGATTATATTAAAAAAAACCTACAAAGCATGTAGTTCTTTTAGGCATCTATCCAAGTTGCAAGAGAGCCTTTTAATACAAAACTTTTCCTTTTCTGGTGATGCATTTTGATTAAAATCCAATTCCTGCAACAGTGTGTCAATTTTTATAAAAATTTTACTATAAAGTGCCCTTTGAAATTCAAAATATATACATCTTCATAAAACATAAAGTCATGTTTTCATTTTTTTTTAATACTATGACTTCAAAGGAAAAATGTACAAGGAAAAATTGTATGTGAACTTGGTCTTTCTATTTTATCAAAATATACTGATTCCTGGGATAAGAAACACCATAATGGTCTCATTTCGTTCAATGAATTTTCAATTGTGATTCAAAATGAAAGCTATTTTCAAAATGTCATATTTTGCATGAAATTACCATTAGAAATTCCAAGTTCTATCCAACTTCAAATATAAATTATTATTTGAAAAAAAGCAAATTAAGCACACATAAACATTTACAGAAGAGATTAATTTTAAAATAAATTTGAATAATAACAGTCTTGTCAAATCTGAGCAATATTGGATGTGAATGTTATTATAATTAAAGAAAAAACATTAACTAAACTCCAAGTCAAAAGCTTGGATGAATGTAAGGCAGACATTAAAAATAATGGGTTTCTACTTCTAGGTACCCAGGAAAAGAATAATTATTGATATAGTTCAGTGAAAACAAAGTCCACATTCATTAGTAGCTTTGAGCTATTGAGCTATATATAAAGCAATCATGCTGACTTCATTACCCAAATTAGATGTTTAGCTTTTGTTTAAAGCAGCGAAGTTATAAGATTTTTAGTGCTTTAAAAAAAAAAAATATCACTAACAGTAAACAAGTATATTGAAAATACTACAAAACTCTAGGATAATTCAAAATTGAAGTGGAGTAAAAATTGAATTTTATTCATACCTGCATTAAGTTGAAATACTGTTTAATAATAAAAGCAGAATTCAAAATTATATTTAATAAACAAATTTTACTCTTTAGTTCATCAATTCTGGTTTAGGAATCTCCATTTCTGTGCAGCTCCAAATCTTCTAATTATTATTGATTTATTAGCTATTATAAATATGTGTTCCTGAGGAGTTCATCAGATCAAAGGGATATGATTTTCAGTTTAAATAAAAATATATATACACATTTGTTTCTTATGAGCTTTTGAGTGAGGTAGGGAAGGAAACAGGGAGAAATTATAGCCTCACACAAGAAGTTAGTGTCCACATGATTTTTCTATGGAATAAATACTTTCTAACATCAATTATATATTTACACTGTCATTAAATATCAGCAAGTGCTGTTTGGGGGCAGGGGGGGTGAGGGAGTGTTAGGTTTGTGGTTTTTTCATTTTAAGCAGTGGTTCAAATGTTTTGGATATGAATGTTCCCTCTTTCTTCACTTTGATGAACAGTGCATTCGGGGTGCTAGAAAGGATTCTGAATAAATACCTTATGATAAAAAACTATGTTTTAGTGTGATTTATTTCACAAAATTTGAAGAGGTAGGATTTTGTATTTGTACAGTTTTGGCTGAGACAGAGTTAGTTTTCTTGATAGTGTTTTCTATGGGGCTGCATTTCAGATTTGTGAACAAACAATGCTGATGATACATGGAAGTTTGCAAAGCCTTCAAGGCCTTCTCTGCTTCTCCAACTGCCCCACCAGCAAGCTATCTTGGGTGCACAAGAAATTAGGAGGGGACACAGCTGGGACCAGCTGATGGAAAGGATATCAGCAATAACGTCTGGCAGAAGAAGGAGGAGGAGAACAGGTTCAGACTTATGGCATCTGTCTTCCCAAGACAAACTCTTAACCATGATGAAGCCCTGTTTTCCTCGAGATGGCTGGACACCTACCCACCAATGGGAAGAAGTAAAAGAATTCCTTAGTTTCTATTGCTTTTACCCTTCTGACCCTCTCCCCCATCCCACTGGAGGGGAATGAGTGAACGGCTGGGTGGCTCTTATCTGCTGGACAAGGTCAAACCATGACAATAATACAGGTTTATTAGAAATTCCTTATCGCAAACGAAATATAATCTGACATTTCATATTATGTACTATTCAAGTCATAAATCCTTGTAGCATCCTCTGGAAGCACAGAAAATTGTAAGATAACATTACAGGGATTTTGAAAGGCGTTAAGGTGTCTGATTTCATGACATAATTTCCCCATAAAAATTAAAGGAATACAATTTTGGCCACAAGCAAAAAAATATGTTCACGAATTTCAAGAGAGTAACCACAATATTATTATAAACCAGTAGGGAATTTGTAAAGAAAAACAATAATGTAAGTAAGTCAAAAGACAGAAGAATTTAAAATAACTTCTTATGGCTTCTTATTGTATCCATGGTCGGTTTCCAGTTACATGACAGAAATAGATTCTACACATTTTAGTCTTAGAAGAGGCAAAGAGGAAGAGGCAGTACACATGCAGTTATTTGAATGGATTCTGAGCACTTACTATAACTTATTGAGAGAGTCATGGATGCAACTTGCTTCTGGAAATTTCAAGTAAATCAGAACATCTCCAGAAGATGCATTTTTTATTTTTTTAATTTTTTTTTTTTGTGAAATGAAAAGTTCTTAATTCTTGTCTTTTTTTTTTTTTTTTTTTTGAGCTGAGCTAATTGGAAATAGCTCATTTGAAGTGAAATGCACATTGTTATATTTCCATTTTGTATCAAAATGTCACAGCATTCAAAAATCTTAAAACTATCCAAAGTTTAAGTCATTTGGATATTTAGGACTGATTTCACATGGCTCTAAAACCAGAGGCTTCAATGGCATTTGACAAAAGAGTCTGTCTCGTTGCTTTTTAACAGCTAAAGAGTTGACATGGTGACTCTCCTTCAGTGGGAAGAGGTACATGGAGCAGACTTCTGTTGCTATGCACTGCTGAATTGATTCCTTGACAGAACCAGGTGGATGGGCAAGCCAGTTTTATAAGTTCTTACTTGATGCTAACTCAGAAAATGGATGAAAGAGCTACCGTCATTCCCTCACTGAGTCCAAGAGCAGGTTAATCAGGCAGTGCTGAAGAGCTTCAATTGCAACACAGCTGAAGTTGCCTTCCAGATGGCATTACACCACCAGGTTTCATAAACATGAAATATATCAGTTATCCTTTAGGATTCCAACAGAATAAGAAAGTTTTACTTGCTTGGCTAAATCAGATACTATGCGACCAGACAAGCTGTAAGACCCTCTGGCTCTTGAAGAAGAGGAGAGACAAACTGGCTAAAGAGAAAAAACCTGTCTCTGGGAAAGAATACCTCTTACTGGGTGACTCTACTAAATCCTGTCAGGAAGTAAAGTACATCTCCTCATCCTACCTTTGAACTTATGCCTGCTCCCACTCTTTTTCTCTACATTTGTGGTGAGCCAAAATATGGGAATTTGGGAAATTATTTTCTTCTTAAGGCCAAATGAGGAAGCAGATCACAGCAAGAATGCAGTAAGATGATCTTCCTTCCTCTTAGCTTTCTTTACAGCGCCTGTCTGTCCTCCTCTTGCTCTGCAATACTGATTGTGAATTCAAGTCTGCATTCATGACATTGATTTATAAACTTTCCTTATTGAATTTTTTTCCCTGCTCCAGCATTATTCAGTGCTCCTGCTACAGTTTTTTGTTATATGCTGTTAATAACAACACACGCTGTGAGTGTCAGGCAGCTGATTTTTTCAAAGGTCAGATCAATTTAGAGTTTCTCTGTGCAAATTCAACTTACCATATAACAAAGCAATCCAGATCCCCCAAAATGTCAGGTTTTTCACATATTTCTTGTTCTCCATTTTCTCTTTAAGTGGAGATGTCTATCAGCTATTCAACTTTTGCTCAATCCTTTTCTACAGTTCTGTGTGAATCTGGATTTTGTCTCAGTAATACACTTAAAGTTTGAAAAACAAATCAGAAAAAAACTTACTTCCAGTAACAGCACTGAAATTTGTCTCCTACGTGAAGACAGAAGCCTGTCAGCTGTGAAATGTGTAAATTGGCATAAGAACCTGAAACAAAAGTCTCTCTGGTCCACAGAAAGTCACAGTATAACAACAGCTGGAGCATAAGGGAATTAAGTACTCAAATATAATTTTCTAATCTGAGAACACTGAATTTTTTTGTTAATGGACAGAATTGACCCTGAAAAAGAAAAAGAGTAAGGCAGTGTGAATAAGTGTGATTTAGTTTTGTGGAGGTGTTTATACATTAAAACTTCATTTTTTTCTGGTCAGCAATGAAAAGCAAGCCTTTGCAATGGGCCCTGGCTACGCGGCAGCTCCCAGAGCCCTGGGACTGGCCATAGTGGCAGCACCATGAGCTGGGGAGAGGTGTTCCCAGCGCCTGTGGGCAGTGAACCTGCTGAGAGTGCTGCTGAGGAGCCAGGCAGTGAACCTGGCAGTAATGTTGGAAGTTTTCAAGATCTGCCTGATAGCAATCAGACCAAAATTCTGTCAGCCTTGTCTCAATTCTATAAACAGTGAAGAGGTGGAATAAAAAAATATCAGTTTAGAGAAACAAACTTTTTTTTGCAAGATGCTATTCTATTGAAGGAATTTTTAGCATCAAGTGTACTGTGGAATATACATTGTATTGGGCATCAGTACCCAAGGCTTTGGTAACGTGGGGGCTTCATGAGAGCCAGGGGCTGGCTTATAAAGGACACAGCCATTCCAGCTGTTCCACTGCAGGGAGCAGCTGAGCTCCTTGGCCAAGGTGGTGGCGCCTCTGTGGAAACATACTCAAGAAAGGGCAGAAAACACCAAGGGCAGAGGAGAAGGAAGTTTTCCAGGTAACAGGGCAGATATACCCTCACACCCCATGGAGATCCCACCCTACAGCAGATGGATATGGCTGACAGGAGCTGCGGTGTTTGGACAGCCAACACCAGAGCAGAAAAAAAAGTGGGAGGAGTAGTGGCAGAGAGGAGCCACTGCATACCGACCTCCTGTCACACTGCTTCTTACATCACTGGAAGGACTGGATGTAGTCTGCAGCAGTAAAAAACAGGGAGTTGGGTAGTCTGGAGAGAAGGAGTGAACATGAGTGAGGGAAAGTGGGAAGAAAGAGGGTTTTACCTCTGTATTTTAATGTTTCTCTCTTAAATTCTGCATATCTGAATCAGTAATTCTATGCATCCATGTATCTATAGACCTATATCTAGATGCATAAAGATAATGATATAGACAGATAAAAGAATAGCTGTATCTATATAAAGATATAAATATAGATAGATATAGATACAGATAAAGATATTGATAGATAGATAGAAAGATAGAAAGATAGATAGATAGATATAGAAAAGAGAGATATAGAGCCTGGGAAAGGGGGAAGGAAAAGGGTTTTATTTGTGTGTTTTAATGTTTGTCTTTTTTCTTCTACATATCTGAATCAGTAATTCAGCCATTTCTAAGTGTATATATATATCTAAATACCTATGTCCAGATAGATAGAGGTATAGAGATAAATCTGTAGATTTTTTATAAATTGGCAATAAATTGCCTCCCCAAACCTAGTCTGGTTTGCCCATGGTGGTAATTCCTGTGACTTCCCTGTCTCTATCTCAACTCATGAGCTTTTCTTGCTCCTGTTCCTTTTCTTCTCTCCTTTTGTCCTGCTGGGACAGGGGACAAGAGATAGGAGTGAGGGGAAGGGGACAGTGTAAGGAGGGAGCCAGGGGCTGAACAGGGGTATTGGCTGTTAGCTGGGGACAGCTCTACACATAAAAGCACTGTGTAAAGCTCATTCACTTTTCCTTTTGCCAGAAATAAATCATCCATAGGAAAGGTTGCCATTCATCACCTCATCTTATAGCCATGACAGGCAACACGATCAACTATCCCATCAGCATGCTAAATGCAAGTCATAGGACTGCCCTTCTTCCTTTACTGCTTGAAGAAAGGAAAAACATCTACTGTCAAAAAATTCCAGTTATGGAAAGTCCATCACAACTCTTTTTACATTTTTCAGTGGTAAATGTAGGGTTAGCTTTAAGTCATAAAATTATTGTTTTCCTGATGCCTTACTAGTTCTGCTATATCATTTCCAACTCCAGCATCCAATCCTTCCTTTCTTATATCTTCTTAGTCTTCTTTTTATGTCTTTGGATTTGCTACTAGATATGCTATGACACCCTTAGCAGCTATTCTTAACATGACTATTCATATTAGTCATAAGTTTTTCCAGTTTTTGTTGACTGATTACCCTGTGTTAGATAAAGCCTTTTATAGAACAGGGTGGAATATTTTGGCCTGTAATTTTTACTTAGCCCAAACACACATGTTCAAGGAAAACAAATTGAATTATTTTATTAAGTTTCTACTAGGCATGTAAAAATTTATAAGTAATTAATATTTTTAAGAATCTGTTAAATCATTCCCTTTTTCCCAGAATTTTTCATTTACTCCAAAAATGCTGACTATCAATATCTAAATCTTTTCAATAAACATCTTCAAGCTATTAAAATCTAAACTATTTAAACTTAAACAATTCTAGTGTCTTGTTTTGAAAAATAGTTGTTCTAGGTTATAAGCATTTTCCCAGTACTTAAAAATTACTCCAAAAAATATCATAAGTAAAGTCACTTATAAGAGAAACAAGTGAACAAAAGAAATAAAACAAACATTAAACCTAATTACATTTCAATGCAGCCTCATAAAGGTCTCCATTTCCCTTGGTTTCTTAGCTTGTTCCACCTAACAAACAAATCAGGACTTCAAGTTCTGTCTGTGTCTTTTTCTTTCATATAACATTTCGTACAGCTGATGTCCATAACAGATATTTCTATATAAAATATATGGAGTAAAGGTTTAATAAATCCAACATGTAAATATTCTATTTAATAGTTATAAGATAGAAAAAGAATTATAGACAGAATAAAGAACTATTTTCCTTTTTCAAAACCCAATCACATGACCATAGATAGTAATATAACTATGTTAATATATCTATATAGCATATCTTTACTTTTAAAAGACACATACTATCTTGAGGAACACCGTGTTGCCCTGAATGTTGTATTGTTGTGCAGTGTTGAAATATCGTGTGTATACATAACCTGACAAATCTGCCATTGGACAAAAGTGGCAATAACTGAGCTGTATTTTAGAGCCCATTGGAGGATGAGTACAGTACCTCTAAGAAGAGCTCAGAATGGTGAATTAATTTTAAAGCTGATGATGCAGAAAGCAATGTGATTCTTACAGTGATTCATACAGGGATTTCATTTCAAGATAGTTCATCCTTTCTCTCACAGACATTTCATCCATTGTGCTTAATTCATGAGATCTATGTTCTGACTATGTTTAAATTTCCATTGAGGTCCTGGAAAATTTTCTACTTCTTTGGTATCAAACGTACCAATAATGAACAAGCAACAGTTTGGTGATCTCTACCAAGCAGATTAGCTTCTCTGCAGGCAGTGTGCATGGAGAGAATTTGAATTATAGTTCTGTGGCTTTTTCTCCCTACAGATGCATTTACTCTATGCCAATGGAATTTTTCAATTCAAATGTTTTCTTATATTTATCACTTTCAATTAGTTCCTTCTCTGACTAGGTATTCTTCTCTATGGATCCTAAAAAGAACCCATACGCACTTCTTTCTTTTACTTCATTTTCCCTGTGGATGGTGAGTTGATTTACTGTAACATTCAGGCTGTCAGCCATGAACTATTAGGGGCTCTTGCTCTCTACTCATGGCTGTTCAAACACTGTTAGTGTTGGGAGATGCCCAGAATCCTTTAGAGACACTAGAAGGCCAAATCCATAATTAGGGTGAATAAACATGAACAGCAGAGGGTATCAATGAAGCCAGTAACTACTGTGGTGATTACAGCAAAACTGATCACAGCCAAATAGGTCACTGCAGAATCAGTGACTTTCCTTGTCAATGCTAACAGCAGCTTAATGTAAACTTGCAAACAGAAATAACTAAAATTATTCCTGTACCAAGGAACGCAGGAAAAGTGCTTCTCCTACGTTTTCAACACCAGTAAGGAGCCCTGTGTTCATGTAGGTCACTGTCCATTAAAACTGCTTTCCAGATAAAGCACTAATCCCTTTGCTGTTGGCACATTAGACAAGATTTTCTAAGGCTGCAGTTCATGCCTAATTAGTGGCAGCATAATGCAAAGAGGCAGCAAAGAGAATTTGTGGCCAAGAGATGCCATTGAGAGATCCTAATGAAACATAAAATTAAAGTTATCTGGGGCTATGCAGCAGAATATTGTCATCAGCTACACTGATGACTACAAAAAGTGGAAGGATCAACATAGTCGGGAGAAGATGGAAATGGATCGATATCTGTCCTATGAGGATATAAACATTAACATTTCAGACATACTTCATATTTATCCCACTCTTCCTTCAAGAAATACTAGAAGAGCCAGAAGAAAATCTGTCCTACATACAATAGAAGGATAAACTAAGAGTGGAAACACTACTAACATACTAATATGAAGATCTATAATTGTCCTTCAAAGGTTCTGATATATCCTCAGAAGTTGTCAAACTACACTGATCAAAATCTTTTCTTGACTTTCTGAAATAGAACCATGAAAAGTTTTGACAATTTCCACAAAAAAATATTCTTTGTTGTTCCTCTACCCATGTTTATCAGAAATGGAACTTTTGATGGTGCCTGGTATAATGGAAGACCATGGATTGCATCAATGAAAAAACACTGTGTGTTTTTAACCAGAATGGAAGCTGAAGAGGGGAACAGAAAGACAAATCAGTCTGTTTACATGTTTGTCTCCTTACAGATTCTGATTCTAAAATGTAATAAGCATAAAATCATCTTTATGAGTGTTTTTAGAAGTTATTAGCATGTGAAGCAGACAGCATATGAATCAGTTCCTCCAGTTATCCAGTTGCTTGGAAAAGTCAGGTTAGTTAGTAGCTCGTATTGATACTCTGAAAATTACCACATGGCTGAGGTAGCTCTGCTGATGGCTTTTCTGAGTTGAAGAAATGGCAATTTTTTACTGAGTCAGGCTTTCTCTCTTAATCACAATCCTAATAATCAAGGCAAATTGAGCTGAGAGAAACTTGCTTCTCAGGGTATAAATCTCTCTTGGGCTATTCACTGTTGCCCTATTAGATAGATAGCATCGTCTTTTTTCTCACAATGTGCAAAGATGCACAGATGGTAGTAGTTTGGAAAAAATCCCAGAATGGCACTGAGGGAGCAGTTGGAAAAATAAAGTGTAAGTAAGGAGAACAGAACTCTGACTCTATCAAAATTTTAAGTAAATATGAGAGATTACCAACAGGTAAAATGTCTCATCCAGAGTTTACAACAAATTCTATAACTGTCTTACCTCCTGTTAATGGTAAGTTTTCAACAAATTTTTTTCAATCTTTTCTCTTAACACTGTCAGTGCCATTAAGAAATTTGGATACTTGAGAGCTGTCTCAAGTTTCCTGGGTGGACTTTCAAAATTATATTAGTTTCAGGTTTTGGTTAGCTAGCAAACCCAATTCACACCCATTGATAACGTAGATGGTAAGTAGCCAAAAGTTTTATTTTTTTGTCTCTGAGAAGGTAAAGAGAGAAAAATTTTCTTGCCCATATCTACTCAGTGGGAAAGATAAGTTAGGGGTTAGAATGTCATATGAAGGGACACATATATAAATCAGCATCTATGCTTTCTGCCCTCCTACCAGTGTTTCTCTGTCAGGGGAATCTGAAGGTCAGACAGAAGCTGTGCTGCACTACATCAGGCAAGCCTCAATTCAGACTGATTGTCCCACATTTCCCCCTTTCATACTTCACCCAAAAGAATTTCTAAAACTAGCAGAAAAAGATGCATCCCTTCAAAATATCTCGTGTTTGCTGAATACACTATTGTAACAAAAAAAGTTCTGTCAAAACTGTTTTTACCTTTTTTAGTCTAAAGGTGCACTGACTGCAAATACATACATGTTAGGCATGAAGCGTAGATTCTGCATTGTGAAGTCTTGTTTTGTTTAAGTGCCTCTTTGTGACTCATAATGGGCACTACAATTTGTAGTTAAAAAAAGACAATAGGTAAAGGTGCTCATACCTTAAAATCAGTTTTACACCAATTTTTCGTTCTCAGACAAACGTAGTGAGTTTGTACATTATGCATTTTATTCTGTCTTTGCCTGACAACATTTTCACTCTAAACTTGTCTTGCGTAGCTATTACAGAGCATTGTTACTGCTGATTAAATGGTCTGAAGTTGCAGCAGGGGAGGTTTAGATTAGATTTTAGGAAGAATTACTTTACTGAAAGAGCGGTCAGGCACTGGAACAGCCTGCCCAGGCAGGTGGTGGAGTCACCATCCCTGGAGGTATTTAGGAAATGAGTAGACATGGCTCTTCAGGGCATGCTCTAGTGCCCAAGATTATTGGGATGTGGTGGTGTTGGTGTGGGGTTTGGTTAGTGTGTCCTTTTGTGTGTGTGTGTTTTGGTTTGGTTTTTTGTTTTGTTTTGTGTGGTTGTTTTTTAGGTTTTGTTTTGGTTTTTCTTTTTTATGTGGTTGGACTCGATAATCTCAGAGGTCCTTTCCAACCGCAGAGATTCTGTGATTCTGTGATTTTTAGACTTATTCAAATGAATATTAAAAAGACCAGGAATATGTCAGAAATTCAAAACACACTGATTTGAATGCTCAGCAATTAATATGAAAAGCTTCATCCTCCTCCCATACTGCTTGTGCTAAGTAATATATGATCCATACAGTGGGAAAAAATGGTTCTCTCGAAACTAAATATACTATTGTTTAACTTCTTTCTTATTTAAGAGTACCGACATCATTTAATTTGCAATTTTTTTATTTGATAGCATTAACGCAGGGTCAAGTTGGAGGCCTGTAACCAGCAGCATCCCCCAGGGGTCAATACTCAGCCCAGTCCTGTTTAACATATTCATCAATGACCTCAATGAGGAGACAGAGTGTATCCTTAGCAAGTTCACTGATGATACCAAACTGGGAGGGTTGGCTGACACTCCAGAGGCTCTGCTGCCATCCAGCATGACCTGGACAGCCTGGAGGGCTGGGCAGAGAAGAACCTAATGAGGTTCAATAAGGGCAAATGTAAGGTCCTGTACCTCAGGAGGAAGAACCCCAGGCACCAATATAGGTTAGGGGTGGATATTCTGGGAAGTACTACTGAGGAAAAGGATCTGGGGGTCCTGGTGGATGGCAGGCTCCCCATGAGCCAGCAATGTGCCCTTGTTGCCAAGAGGGTCAATGGAATCCTGGGCTGCATAGGGAGAAGTGTGGCCAGCACGTCAAGGAAGGTCATTCTCCCCCTTTACTCTGCACTGGTGAAGCCACAACTGGAATACTGCATCCAGTTCTGGGCTCCCCAGTACAAGAAGGACAGGGAACTACTGGAGAGAGTCCAACATAGGGCAACCAAGATGATTAAGGGATTAGAGCACCTGCCTTACGAGGAAAGGCTCAAAGAGCTGGGACTCTTTAGCCTCGAGAAGAGAAGACTGAGGGGTGACCTCATCCATGTTTACAAGTTCCTAAAGGGTGGGTTGAAGGATGATGGAGCTGCACTCTTTTCAGTGGTTTCCAGTGAAAGGATGAAGGGCAAGGGGCATAAGCTGGAACATAGGAACTTCCATTCAAATATGAGGAAAAACTTCTTTATGGTGAGGGTGACAGAGCCCTGGAACAGGCTGCTGAGAGAGGTTGTGGAGTCCCCTTCTCTGAAGATTTTCAAGACCTGCCTTGATGTAATCCTGAGTGATGTGCTCTAGGTAATCCTGCTTTAGAGGGGAAGTTGGACTAGATGATCTCTAGAGGTTCCTTCCAACTCTGACAAACCCATGAATCTGTCAAAGACAATAATCTGTCCAGAACCACTCAGCAACTCAGCAAAAGCAGTTCTTTATGAAACTGCAGTTTTTTTAGATTTTTCTACTGTTCCAGAAGCAGTAAAGAAAGAGAGGAGATCTGTAAAACTGAAGGAGCAATGGTTTGGGCAAAAATGGAATGAAAATGTGGCCAGACATTCCCAAAGATTAAATGACAATTTTTAAGAAGTAAAGGGTCTCTGAAGAGGACGAATTCTTCAGAGTACACTTTGAAGACTTCACTTTGCTGTCAAGAAAATGCTATGATTAAAAACTTCAGATTGAGGACTTTTCCCTGATGGATGTGGATGTATATTCCCATTTACTCAAAGTGCTTTGCAGAATTTGAGACTAAGTTACTGTATCCTTTTATATCTTCATAAAAGAGAGATGTAACTTAGCTGTCTAATTTGAATTATGTTTGAATAATATTTAAATAATACTGTGATTCAGTTCTTTGAATCAGTGAAGATGACATTCCTAAAAAAGATTATTAAAGTATCTGTACAAATTGCTGCATTTTTAGCAGTTAATGGATGACATTTCTGCTTCTGGAAGTGTATTGAAGCTTTTTATACTCACAATAGCGATTTTTACACCACCACTATTTTTATGTCACAAGGAATGAATTATCACAGTGCTTGCTATAAAACTTAAATTAATATTAAATAAGAGGAAGAAAAAAAAAAAACACAACCAACAAAAATCCCAAAAACAAAACAAAAAAAAGCAAAAAACCTAACAGTTTTACTTTGTTTGTTGGGTTTTTTTTAGATTCTGTGGAGAACAAATGGATATAACAGTTCAAATATCTTGGAGAGAAAACCTGGAGTGGGGGCTGCTAATATTGTTTTTATTAGCATAACTTTAATCAAACACTTAGAGGAAAATATGTCTTTATTAAAGATTCAATGTCATAATTTCTGCCAGTATGGACTGAAAAAAAGGCCTAAAATTAATCTTGCAGAAGGAGCGAGGGAATGTAGTCTTGCTGCTACTGATATTTCTAAGTAAAAAAAAAAAAATCTTTTTAAAATATTCTGACTTTCTTATTCCTGTGCCCTCCGTACATGACACGTTAGCTGCAACATTCAAAATCAGGGTTTTTCCACTGTACATCATCTTTTTATGGAAATAAGTTCAAACATCAAAATATTTTTTTTGTTTAATGGAAGCTATATTCACGCAAGCATAGCAAAACCATTTATTTGCCTGGGGCAGCAGTCACTGCTTGCCATCCCTGTAGTATTTGCACTCATTTAGCAGCCTCAAATATGTCTTTAATATGTTTGCATACTAAAGTGAATTTAAATGATAACCAAAGGGTAAGAGTGAACTAACAGAAGAAGAGGATTACTAACAGAAACTCAGTTTTCTGAGTTAGCTTTACATTTCAAGTAGCTTTCATTTAGGATTCCTGAAAGTGCAGTTCACGTCAAAATACCTCTGTGAAATAGTTTAAATAAGAAATGCTGTACTACATTCAGAATCTTGATGGATTAACACATTAGAAAGCAATCTGGAGAAAGTATGTGATTTGGGGCAAGGCTAGCTTTAACAAAAGGATTGGAAAATTCATGTTTGCTAAAAGTGTAATGGTTCTCCTTGTTTCATAACATTTCACAAAACTGCTTTTGCATGTTAAAACTGACTTTCCATTCAGCCATTTTCCTTCTATTTCATGATTGTTTTGAAGTGCGGACTGAGCTCTGCATTTCCAGAAAAACATAGGATATTTATAAATCTGTTCTCACCACTGCTAACCATTGTTAGCAGGCCAACAGGTACTTGTAGGTGTTTGTGCCACAGGAGGTTACTAGTAAAAAGTCTTCAATCTGTTTAAAAACTCTCAGAGAATATAATACAGTCCACAATCTAAACCATAAAGAATCTATTCAGAGAACATAAGAGATTAAGAAAAAAGACGCTGAATATTGAAATGAAAACCATAATAATCACCTTATTTCCACGAGTTCTTTCTGTTGCCTTGTTGATTTCCTCTGTTAGTTTGACTTTAACCCTATTTAACATGAACAAGTTAAATCCTTTTGGAGAAGTTATTTCCGGGTATCAATGGAAAGGTAAAGGACAGCAGGGTTAATTTGAGTCAGTGTAGCACAGCAGATATCAGAAACAGGCAAAATATTTTTGAACGAAAACTTCACAAAAGCCATTTGAGAGGGTCTCTGGTGTAATTTGGTCTCAAACTTTACTCTGTAGGTACTGTTTTAAGCTTTGTCTTTTAGTAGAGGATAATACCCAGATTCACAGAAATAAAGAACTGACATGTAAAACCTCTGCTGGAAGTGTATGTCCCTGAATTTTCTGTAATGTGGCTCCTTTGTAGTTGCTTTATTGAAGATATCAACTACTGGTGATATAGTAGACTGTAGATTTTGTTAATCCCATGCATATATAACACTGATCATGTAACTGAAAAAACCATCCTTTGGTTGGGTCAACACAATGAATTGCTGAGGGCTGCAAGATATTCCTGGCATCTGCTTGTAAAACTAGAAGATGGTCATTGTTGTTGACTAAATTTCATTCTGCCAGAACTGTAACTCACCTTGTGTTAAAATACGTGTCTCTTCATTGATCTCTTTGTTGCAATCTCGAAGAGATGCACTTCCCTTTCTAGTCCAATGACCCTGATAAATATTTAGCAATGTCTTAAACATGATGTGTTGGTTATCACTGGCTGTTTATTTGCTAGTGAAACTTTTTTGTAGTGACAAGAAATATTCCATGACAAACTATCATTCTAATAATATCCATAATAAAAATGGTACAAAAGCTCTGCTGATAGAACTGAATGAAAGTTTCATCTTAAAGCATTCTAATAACTGATTTTATCCTACTGTATAAGAAGAAACAATATGGCTAGGCAAACACAAATATTAAACCATCAATCCCAATCTTCTCAGATTTTTGATACTGAAGTTTTGTACTAGGTTTGAGATGTTTCCACAGGCATTATAAGACATGAAAGTAGTCAGCAGTTATATCTCTCTCTAAAAATTGCAAGAATATTCTACCAGTTATTAAAGTTCCCAAACAGTTGCCAGTTGCTGTATGAGATACAGCATATGCATTCTGAGCTGATTATAACATGGACTGAGAAAATGCTAAAGGCCATGAACTCTCTACAAAGATACAGACATTGATAACCAGACATATTATCTCTATATTTTCCCAGTCAAAATATCCATCACTGTAGCAAGAAAACTAAGCAAACTGCCTTAGAAGCAGGCCTTTCCATTTAGCACACTGAACATCTCAGGGAAATGTTGTGTTTAGTTTTGTTCTCAAAGCTATAACCTTTCACTTTATCTGTTTATAGGTCACCTCAGGTCAATAATGGCACTGAGAAAAATGCAAGCTAAAAAGCTGTATAATTAAAAAGTTTTGGAATGCTCCTACCTACAATTCATACATGGTTTTCTTTTCTGTTATAGACACTTCTTCAATAGCATTGCCTTGATGGAGAGACTGAGTTAACCCATGAGATCCTACAGGCATTTTTCAATATTTTGCATCAAGTTGTTTGTTATGATTAATTATTTATCAAAATTTATCATGAAACATGTGTCTCAAAACAAAGAGCTGATTATCTGTTAAATTATCAACTTTTTGTTTAACTGAAACATATGTGGAAAGATGAAGAACATACATTGTCTCTCTCTGTAAAAATTGAGGAAGATCTCACCAGTCAATAGTACCAGTTGTTCATGTACTCTTGCTAAAGCTATTGTATTTATTATTTATTGGGAAAGTTATCAGGAATTTATATTACAAATTCTGCAAAGTTAAAAGTGTCTCTAATGGCAGCCTGTTTGAAAGACCTGAAATCTTCGGAGGGCTAGAGCAACTCTCCTATGAAGACAGACTAAGAGAACTGGGGTTATTCAGCCTGGAGAAGATAAGGCTGTGGGGAGACATTATAGCAGCCTTCTAGTACCTGAAGGGAGCCTACAGGAGAGCTGGCAAGGGACTCTTTGCCAGGACGTGTAGTGACAGGACAAGGGACAATGGTTTTAAATTGGAAGAGGGGAGGTTTAGATTAGATACCAGAAAGAAATTCTTTCCTGTAAGGGTAGTGAGGCACTGGAACAGGTTGCCCGGGGAAGCTGTAGATGCCCTGTCTCTCTGGAAGTGCTTAAGGTCAGGCTGGATGGGGCTTTGAGCAACTTGCTGTAGTGGGAGGTGTCTCCGCCCATGGCAGGAGGGTTAGATCTTTAAGGTGCCTTCCAATTCTAACCATTCTATGATTCTTATATAATCTCTTGGTAGCATTAGAAAGACAGACTGCCTTCTATTTTGTTCTTGACAAACTTATCAAATTGTGTCTTCCTTTTCTCTGAGCTTGAACTCATCCACTCTGAGGTTCCACACTTCCAACATTAAAATCTTGTGTGTTAGCAACAGTTGTTCAATAGCAAAGTCAAAGGAAGAAAGAAAGAAAAAATTCAGTTTTCTTTATCTGCTCAATTTAGAACAACCTGATAATTTGGGTCTCATCAGATTTAATAAAATTAGATTACATTAATTACATACTACCTTCCTGGGTCTTCACATCAGGAAGACACTGAAGTGAGGGGGCCAGGAGTGAGGTGCTCACTGCCTTGACAGACAGCTGCTTTTTCATTGGTGGAAGTTTACTGTTAGAATCATAGAATCATAGAAACATCTAGGTCAGAAGGGACCTTAAAGATCATCTAGTCCAACCATCAACCTAACTCTGTCAAAAAAATAAATAAGAAATAATCACTAAACCATATTCCTGAGGACCATGTCAAACCATCTTTTGAACACCTCCAGGAATGATGCCTTAACCACTTCCCTGGGCAGCCTATTACAATGCTTGATAATCCTTTAGGTGAAGAAATGTTTCCTAGTATCCAATCTAAACCTCCCCTGGTGCAACTTGAGGTGATTTCCCCTTGTCCTATCTCCCATGACTTGGAAGAAGAGACTGATCTCCACCTCTCTACACCCCCCTTCCAGGTGCTTGTAGAGCATGATAAGGTCTCCTCTTCTCCAGACGGAACAATCCCAGATCTCTCAGCCTCTCCCCATAAAACTTACTCTCTAGACCCGTCACTAGCTTCATTACCCTTCTCTGGACCCTATCCAGCACCTCAGTGTCTTTCTTGTGGTAAGGGGCCCAAAACTGGACATGGTGAGGTGAGGCCTCACCAATGCCGAGTACAGGGGGACAATCACCTCTCGGGTCCTACACACCACACCAAAGGCCAGGATGCTGTTGACCTTTCTAGACACCTGGGCACACTGCTGGCTCGTGTTCAGCCAAAAGCCAACCAACACCCCCAGGTCTTTTTCTGCCAGGCAGCTCTCCACCCATTCTTCCCCAAGCCTGTAGCGCTGCCTGGGGTTGTTGTGGCCCAAGTGCAGGACCCGGCCTTTGCCTTATTGAACCTCATTCCATTGGTCTCAGCCCATCCATCCAACCTGTCCAGATCCCTCTGCAAAGCCTTTCTACACTCCAGCAGATCAACACTCCTACCCAATTTGGTGTCATCTGCAAATTTGCTGAAGGTGCACTTGATCCCCTTGTCCAGATCATTGATAAAGATGTTGAAGGGAACCGGACTCAGTACAGAGTTCTGTGGGACACCACTCATGACCAGCCGCCAACTGGATTTAACTCCATTCACCACCACTCTCTGGGCCCAGCCCTCCAGCCACTTTTTAACCCAATGGAGGGCACTCCCATCCAAGCCATGGGCAGCCAGCTTCTCCAGGAGAATACTGTGGGAGTATTCAAATATCAAAGGCCTTGTGAAAATCCAGATAAACAACATCCACAGCCTTTCTTTCATCCACCAAGCAAATTACTTTGCCATAGAAGGAGATCAGGTTTGTCAAGCCTGACCTGCCCCTTGTGAACCCGTGCTGGCTAGGCCTGATCACCTGGGCATCCTTCCTATGCTGCATAATGGCACTCAGGATGAACTGTTCCACAACTTCCCAGTTACCTGTCAGACTGACAGGCCTGGAGTTCCCACGATCATCCTTCCAACCCTTCTTGTGGATGGACATCACATTTGATAAGACACCAGTCAGCTGGGACCTCCCCAGTTTTCCAGGACTGTTGGTAGATGACGGAAAGTGGCTCTGCAAGCACTTCTGCCAGCTCCCTCAGTACCCTCGGGTGAATTTCATCTGGGTCCATAGGCTTGTTTGTGTCGAGGTTTTAGAGCAAGTCCCTCACCATGTCCCTTAGAATTACAGGGGCTTCATTCTGCTCCCCACCTTGAACTGCTGGCTCAGGGGTCTGGGTACTCAGGGGACACCCTACTACACTGCTAATGACTGAGGCAAAGAGGCATTCAGTACCTTAGCCCTCTCCTCATCCTCTGTCACTACGTTACCTCCCATATCCAGTAGAGTGGAGCTTCTCCCGAGTCCTCCTCTTGCTATTAATGTATTTATAGAAATTCTTTTTATCGTTTTTAACATCCAGAGCCACGTTAAGTCCTTTGGCCTTTCTAATCTTTTCCCTGCATAAATTTACTACATCTTTATAATCTTCCTGAGTAGCCTGTCCTTTTTTCCAAAGGACATTTTTCCCCTAGCATTGACCCTATCTCTTTGTTCAGCCAGGCCGGTCTCTTCCCCCAACAGCAAGCTTTCCTGCGTTCAGGGACGGCCTGCTCCTGCGCTTTTAAGACTTCCTCCTTGAAAAATGTCCAGCCTTCCTGGACTCCTTTGCCCTTCAGGGCTGTCTTCCAAGGGACTCTGTCAAGCAGACTCTTGAAAAAAACGAAGTCTGCCCTGCAGAAGTCCATGATGGCAGTCCTGCCAGCTCCCGTTCTCGCTTCCCTGAGTATCGAAAACTTTATCATTTCGTGGTCACTTTTCCCCAGATGGCCTCTAAGCATCACATCACCCCCAAATCCTTCTCTATTTACAAACACCAGATCCAGCAGTGCTCCTTCCCTAATCGGCTCCCTCACCATCTGCATCAGGAAATTATCCCCGACACACTCGGGGATACACTCTAGAACCTTCAGAACCTTCTAGACTGTTCCCTCTCAGCTGTATTATGTTCCCAGTTGATACTGGTAGGTTGAAGTCTCCCACCAGGACAAGGGCAAACAATCTCGAGACCCCTGCTAGCTACTTATAGGACATTTAATCTCCCTCTGCATCCTGGTTTGGTGTTCTGTAACAGACTCCCACCACAATATAAGCCTTACTGACCCTCCCCCTGATTCATACCCATAGACACTCAATTCTACCATTACCCTCAATTAGTTCTAGACATTCATAATCCTCCCTAATATATAGGGCCACCCGTGCTTCTCTTTTTTTTTGCCTGTCCCTTCTGAAGAACTTGTATCCATCAATTGCAGCACTCCAATCATGTGATTCATCCCACCAGTAGTACCAAGTTCAACTTCTCAGCTAATTCATATATCTATAACCAGACACCACAAGGACTTTTCAGAAAACTTGAGTTTTCTTAAACCTAATTTGACTAATTATCAAGCTCCAGTAATGGCATCCCAGTTTTTGAATATTTGGGCAGCAAGTTCATTTTTAATGTTTCAAAAGTTACAAAAATCCGTAATTAAAATTCATTATTCTCCTCCACTTAATATAAAATCCCTAAGTCTTTTTCATCCTTTTCTAGCTGAAATACAAAATCACAGTTAGGGATGTGATGATAAATCCTAACTTTTGGTTACCTTGGCTCCAAGGACATCTGACTCCACAAGAAAATACTACAACAGTGAACAGACTGACACCTGAAAGAAGTGATTTCAACAGCAAAGAGAACATCAACTGTAAGAAAGCACAATTTCTGCCACAAATTCAGAAATGCAGTCAAAACATCATTTTCCTAGTAAGCTGATAATGTATAATACCTTTCCTATTGGATTAGGTTTTAAACTTACTTTTGTTTTCTCTTCCAGATAATACAATCTAAAAAACTCTAGCCAGTCTCCAATAAGAAAGAGTCAATGCAGTTTAACTTCACTTGTGCAGCTACAGATGCTCCCCTGTATTGATGTTTTTCTTTCAGACATAACTGAGTGCCTACATATCAAGAGACAGAAGG
This sequence comes from Scolopax mira, assembly GCA_004320125.1. NCBI lineage: Eukaryota > Metazoa > Chordata > Aves > Charadriiformes > Scolopacidae > Scolopax > Scolopax mira. Next base: position 22,398 of record BJBW01006739.1, read on the forward strand.
TTGTACTATGAGAGTGATTTAGAATAAGTTTCTTTTTAATAACTACATAAAGTATATTGGGTGCTGGATATACATACATATAAATATATAAATGCTCTCAGATCTAGGCTTTGGTTCGAAGACAACTCAGCCTCTGGTGGCATCAGACAAGTAATAAGTTGATTTTATTAAGAAAATGTTGTGTAATGAGATTCCAGTAAAAAAAAGACTCAATGAATAACTGCATACATGTTAGCAATGTTCAAATTTTCATCACTCCACATGAGATCCTAATGAAGTTTATGGGAGTTTTGGATTCATCTTGAACATGAACATGGTATTCCATAATTTAATGACTCTATATTAACTTTTACTCATTATAAAGTAATAAGCTTTCAAGCAGTTTTTCCCAGTGTTGAAAGGTCATTTACCTACAGGAAACCAAACTTTCATGCTTATGTCACCATCAGACGTGTGGAAGGAAGTTGCAGAAAAGTGTGGCTGAAAAGAAAACAGAGAATCTTTTCTCCAGAAGGTAGAAAAATCCATTTTGCCCTGCAGAAAATTTCTGTAAGAGTAGCCTATGTCTATTGTGGAGGATTTAAGTTTTTGGAACTAATGAGAACATCTGAAGAATAACATCAGTTCTAACTCTTACAGGAATGTTTTGTTAATTGCACATTGTGATCTGGGGCTCATATAGGAACAAATTTCCCTGCAAACAACACTAATTACAAAGAAAGCCTTTATCTGTTGACTCACAGAAGGTGTGCAGTTTGAATGATATCTTTAACCTCTTGTTCATTTCTTGATTTCACTGCCCACTGACTTACGTGTTTTTAAAAGAATAGTGATTGCACTTGACTAAGATTCCTACTGCACAGAAACAGTGGTAGCAGAAACCAATAGGGTGGGCCTTTCTGTAAACCAAATTTCTTAGGATATAATCACAATGTGGAATTAACATTGAGTCACTGCTGGAAAAAGCTCTGGGGATAGCAAGGATACTCAAATTGTTTTTTGTTGCTGACCCAGATATTATGGAGCTTGCCCTAAAACTCTCATTCACACTCCAAAATCCATCAGGATTCTGCAGAGATGCCTGGGTATCTGTTCTTAGGACTTTTAGTGGTCATCTTTATTCAACTGCAACAGAAAGGCAACATAGCCAAGGAAAAAAAAAAAAAAACAACACTATTATTTCCTATTCCAAAGTGAATAAGACTGAAAAAGAATTGTACTCTACAGTTGCCATTTTTCTTGTGTGCAGAACAACTTCTAAAGGGACAGTATTATCAATTTTACATCAGTTCCATCTTGATATGCTGTAATTTTTAACCTGGTAAATATATGATGCGCAATTTGCTCTTTAGCTTTAACTTTTCATTGTCAAAATATATGTGTTATGAATTTCTAATTTCCCTGTTATAAAACAGCTGGAGTTTTGCAAGTAATGTTGAATTAGAAAATTATAAAAGGGACACTTTTTTAGAGGACCAATGAGTATAGACATAAGTAATTCTTAGATTTTGTAAAAACACACTTAGAATTTTAAAAAAAGTTAAAAAAACCCCAACCAAACAAAAAAACCACAACCAACCCACAAAGAAACAAGCAACAAAACAAAACAACCAACCTACAACACATTCACATTGCAGCACAATACACTGTCATTGGCTGTAGATCAATGAATATATGATAGAAAGGGAATATTGTAGACCTTCGCTTCCATAGTTTCTTCTTTCTTGGGAAGGACAAGGAGCTTTCTAGCACAGTTGAGGAAGTTGGTGGAGCTATTCTATAAATATAGGATGGAAGGAGTAGAATTAATTCTGTCCTTCATTATTGCAGGTTGCTGCAATAGAACTCCAGTTGCACATCATGAATCACATACCCAGAGCTCGGTGATATAAGTTTTATGTCACTGCCACAGCTAAGTACTTACCTAAGAAATCAAGACCAACTGGGTCTTCTATAGAAGCCAAAGGGAAATACCACCACTAGTATATGTGGGAATAGTTCAGATCCCTACAGGAAAATGACATGTCTTTATATCTAGAATATGAAACTTATACTGTTAATTAGCAAGATAAAAAAATAACTGATAACGTTATGTTGCTCCAACATCTACATCTACATCTACAAAAATACTTCAAAATAATTTGTACTAAGTTTTCAGCAATTGTAGAGTATGAAGATTATACAGTTGTTCTGTACAAGAAAGTCATGTACTAGCTTTTCTCTAGCCTACTCTAAGTCATACCTCAAGAAGCTACAATTTATCTTCTGATTAAAGGTGAATTAAAGGCTTATAATTAAAAATACATCTGATTGCTTTGCTGAACTGGCAACATTTTATAGAATCATAGAATTGTCTATGTTGGAAGAGACCCTTGGGATCATATAACAAAATGGCTTCCTATTATTAAGAGGTCCTAGTAAGCATTCTCAAATCAGAACTGCTAATCAAATAATGCAGGATATTAACAGAAAATTCATTTCTGACTCATGTTTGAATTTTCCAGAAATATTTTATTAGCCAGACATTCAGAGCATAACCTATATATATGGAGAGAAAAGATAAATTAAAAATTTTCTTGCTAATATATATTAAAGTGATATGTAACACTATTTCTTTTTGCCTATGAAAAGCACCTGGTATCTGAATTTTGTGTATTAAAATATGGTAGATAACAGCATATGTACAACATAATTATCAAGAATTTTTCACAAAAATCATCAGTGACATATGTCTTTGTCTCTAAATTGGAGAGACACAAATTTGATGAATGGTTCTCTTGGTGGATAAGGAATTGACTGGATGGCTGCACTCAAAGGATTGCACTCAAGGGGTCCAAGTGGAAATTGGTGATTAGTGGGGTTCTTCAGGGATCAGTACTAGGACCAGTGATGCTTAACTTCTGTTGGTGCAATGGACAGTGGGATCAAGTGCACCCTCAACAAGGTCACTGATTACACCAAGCTGTGTGGAGTGGCCAACACACTGGAGGGAAGGGATGCCATCCAGAGGGACCTGGACAGGCTATGAGGTGGGCCTGTGCAAACCTCATGAAGCTTAACAAGGCCAAGTGCAATGTATGCATCTGGATCACAGCAATCCCAAACACATATACAGGTTGGGCAGAGAATGGATTGAGGGCAGCCCTGAGGAGAAGGACTTGAAGGTGTTGATGGACGAGAAGTTCAACAAAAGCCAGCAACGTGCCCTGGCAGCCCAGAAAGCCACCCCCATCCTGGGCTGCATCCCCAGCAGCGGGGCCAGCAGGGTGAGGGGGGGATTCTGCCCCTCTGCTCCGCAGAGACCCTCCCAGTGCTGCCTCCAGCCCTGGGGCCACCAACAGCAGACGGACATGGACCTGATGGAGTGGGGACAGAGGAGGCCACGGAGATGCTGGGAGGGCTGGAGCCCCTCTGCTGGGAGGGGGGGCTGAGAGAGTTGGGGGGAGAATTTAGCCTGGAGAAGAGAAGGCTTCGGGGAGACCTCAGAGCACTCTTCCTTAAGGGAAGCTTCAGGAAAGCTGGGGAGGGACTTTTGATCAGGGAGGGGAGCCATAGGATGAGGGGGAAGGGTTTGATACTGAAAGAGGGGAGATGGAGCTGA
>BJBW01006739.1:26113-57129 GCA_004320125.1 Scolopax mira
GGCAGGGGGTTTGGAACTCGATGATTTTTAAGGTCCCTTCCAACTCGAACCATTCTATGATCTGATGTCAGTGATCTCCACTTCCCCATTTCACACTATTAAAAAACAATTACTTCCTTTATGAGTTCAAAGTCTGCCTCCGTAGATGGCTCTCAGGGAATGTCCCCTCATTCCTCGGCCATGAGACAAGCCCATTAGGACATGTATCACTACCACAGCCTCTGATCTCTTTCCCTTTTAAAAAAAGCTGCACCAATCCCTAAGTTTTTCATCTGGGGATCCCTCCAAACCGTAATCATTTTCGTGGGGCTTGCAGGAGCATCCACACCCTCCTTTACTTTGGAGATCCCATGTGGACATGCTGTGGCAGAGGTTCCTCACACAAGGGCGGTGCTACAATGCCATCTCACGGTTTGAGTGCCACGGGATTAATCCCTCTTTCAGTAATTTTACTTTTCAAAAAGGTCTCTTCTAATGCCTGCACTTTTAAAAGACTCTTGTTTCAGAATTTATGAGAATATTTACTTTATCACCAGTTCTGGGCCTCAGTCTTTTTGAGATCCCCAGGATGAGGAGGATCAAGACCTGGGCACTTGACCCAAGCTGTCAACAGGATTATTTCATACCGTGAATGGCATATTCAACATGATTTAGAAAATTTGCTGAAGAGTTCTCTCTCTCTCTCTCTCTTTCTCTTTCTCTTCCTTGATGGCTGCCATCCTGAGAACTCCTTGCCCCGGTGCCAGAGCCCTTCCTCCCGAAGTTCACAGTGTCCCACATTGGCTGTCCCTGCTGGAAGGGCACAGCTTCCTGCTGGGGGAACAGTCTGGGGATGGTCCTTGTGTATTTTATACTGGCATCAGGATCAATACCACTTCTTTAGTATTATTAAAGTTAATTATTTAGAATTATTCTACTAAATCTGCTTATATATCTACCATCAGGTTTCCTTGTTTTTTCCCCAATTCTCCTTCCTGGTGAGGAGGGGTCATGGGGTAAGAGAATAATTGTCTAAAAGAAAATAAATTGTTGTGGGTTCTTCAAACCGTAACAAATGAGAAGACTGGGGGGAACCTGATCAATGCCTGTAAATATTTCAAGACTAGGTGTCAGGGGGACGGGGTTGGTCTTTTTTCAGTGGTGCCCAGGGACAGGACAAGAGGAAATGGGCACAGACTTGAGTATAAGAAGTTCCACCTGAACATGAGGAGGAACTTCTTTATGTTGAGGGTGGCAGAGCCCAGGGAGGTGGTGGAGTCTCCTTCTCTGGAGACATTCAAACCCACCTGGACATGTTCCTGTGGCCCCTGCTCTCGGTGACCCAACTTTGTCAGGGGGTTGGACTAGATGATCTCCAGAGGTCCCTTCCAACCCCATAGCATTCTGTGATTTTGTGACATACATAGCCACAGGGCTGGCCAACTCAGTGAAGCACAGAGATTAATGCAAGGCCAGGAGTGGTTTTTATCTGCTGTCTGCTTAGGGCAAGTATTCAACTGTCTCTGAGGGGATGGGGGAAAAAATACCTGAGCAGAGATTACCCATCTCTGGGTAATCATGGTAATTTCCCACGAGCAGTGTCCCATCAGGCTGTGAGTGCCTGCGTTCCCCTTCCCAACCTGGGGTGTGGAAAAGGAACCTAAACTCCTTTCCAGCATTCTCCCCATTGCAGCGATTCTCCCCACATATTATTTTTTGCTTTCACTACCCGGGCTGAGTCACCAGCGATGGACACCACACATTAAATGAGGTAGCTCCCATTCTTCATTGCTCCCACAAGGAGCTACCTCTCCATCTTCTCCCCTACCTTGATGAGTTGTGCCTAAGAACAGTGCTCTGCAGCCAGATAAGGCTTGCCCTCCCTGCTTCAAAACCCAGGGAAAAAACCACTCAGATGATCTTGAAGCATTTTGGAAGAATGAGTTCAACCAGGGCTCAGTAAATGTGTTAGGAAAAAAAAAATATTTAGAAAAAAAATAAACCGATGTTCAAATACTGTTCTTCCCCTCCAGCTCCCAGGAGATCTCCCACTCTCCAAGTAAATCGTGGACCCTCTGTGCACACCCCAGTCACTCAACAAAAATGCATGAGAGCACAGCTCCTGCTAAAAAATAAGTCGTACCTGGTGGCCCATAAATCAACCTATCATGTCATTTGGTGGCCAAGGGCAGTGAGCAAGCAGAGCGCTGCACAGCGAGGTGACAAATTCATTCTGGATGTCAGGAGCAGCAGAGCTTCCAGTCAACCTAGAAGTGCAGCACCTGGTTCAAGAAGGGGAGGGAATTGCTGGAAAGGGCACAGCAAAGGGCTGTGAGGATGAGGTGGGACTAGAAGATCTCTCTGATAAGGAGAGGCTGAGGAACTTAGGTCTTTTCAGCCTTGAGAAGAATTAGGGGGGATCCGATCAATGCTTATAAATACTTCAAGGGAGGGTGTCACCTTGCTGCCTCCCTCCAGAGCTGCAGACTCCAAGAGAGAAAAGAAAACCCCTAAAGGCAGCAAAATATCACCTTTTTGCAGGCCTAAAACCAACACCTCCCCCAGCCCCCAACACGAGCACTGATGCAGCTCCTTGGTGAGCAGCAGAGCCCAGGTTCTGCCTGGCCTGGCTCAGCCCAACATCAGCTCCACAGCTGAAACAAGCCAGGCTGGGGAATGACACCCCACTGCCAGGCAGGGTCACCCCCTCCTCAGCACTGCCAGCATGCCCAAACAGGCAGGATCACCTCCAAACCCTTCTGTGCCACGGTGGCTCTGGGTCAGCCCAAGTACCATTTTCAGGTCAAGTTGCTGGGAAAGGAGTGGAGAGGAATTATTTGACACAGCCCAGATAAAATAAATATTTTTTTTTTTTTTTTTTTACATATAAGCAGGCCTTTGAGTGAGAAGCACTGTGATTTACAGAAGCAGCAATGCCATGGAGCTGCCCCTGAGCTCCTGAAAGCACCAGCTGCATTTTCAGGCTGCCTCACCCCCTTTTTCCAGGGCATCGTGAAGATGAGGAGCTAAACATCCAGCTCCTGGTGCTTTCCAGCAGCTACAGAACAGAGACCATCAGACCTGAGATCTCTCAAGATGGGATAAAACAAGCTGGGGCTATGGGAGAGAGTGGGATGGACTGGTTTCCAAGCTGGCCAGGAGACAGCAGCTCAAAAAGGTTTCTGGAAGGGAAGTTGGTCCCTTTAACTCCTTCGTGGATGGCACAAGTTTGGGGAAACACCACAGCTTTTTGCTAACCTGCCAAGTAATACAGGACCTTGGTTTCCAGGCAGGAGCACAATGTGGGGCTCACCATGCCCCTGGAAAAGCTGGGAAGTCAGCAGAAACATCCATCTGCTGATGAGTTGCTTGGTTTGGGATCCAAATCTTACCTTACTGGGAGAGAACAGAGTTTTGCAACCTGAAGAGCCCCCAAGCCCCTTTCACAGAGCCAAGGAAGGAAGAGGGAAGAAGTTGGCCAGCCAAATCCAAGGCCAAGACAAAGACAGCATTATTCCACCTCCCGCTGCTTTTCTTTGACCTCAGCAGAGAAATAAGCACACACTGCACCTACCCATTAATGGTTTCCTCCTCTTTACGATGGAAAATTACACACACTTACCTGCCTCCTAGAGAGACATTTGCATTTAATTCTCTGCTATTTGCAAAATATTTTGGGAACCACGCATAGAAAGCTGTTAGCAAGAGCCAGCTTCTCCACATACGTCAAAGGAAGCAGTGATGGGGGTGTTTTGGGGAGACCCACTTTTGCCCAGCCCTCTTGGTAGCCACATCTGAGGGGCACGAAGCAGCACCGACCTGAGTTTGTGTAGGGAGGTGCTCATTCTGCCTTGGGTACCTCCGCAGGCAGGAGGGACCCACCAGCATCAACTAGTTTGGATGAGCCTGGTACCGGGGAACAACCCAGTCCCCCCTCTGGGTGCCAGCCTCTGGTTTCATCTCTGAGGTCCCTTTTGTCCTCCTTCACTGGCATCCTCGCCGCTTCCCTGAGGGGAAAAGCAGCAGGGCCTTTTCCAGCCCCATTTAAGCCCATCCTGGAGAGTAAAAGCAGAGCTGGGCACACACCCCCCCCCAGCTCCAGCTGTGCCCCACATCTGGCAGCCCCAGCCAGCACAGGAGTACAGCTCTGCAGCATCCCTTGCTGGGTTTTTGGTGGAAGACAGTGCCCTCCAGTGGGACATCTGCCACCAGGACATTCACACAACCTCCCCTCACCCCGGGAAGACATTTAAATTCCAGAAGCCTTACGGGCAACAGATGGAGAAGTGACAAGGCTGCAGCTGGGAAGACAACCCTGCTTTACTACCAGCCAGAAGGATTTTGGTGGCAGTGGTGCTTTTTGCAGCCAGTGTTTCAGTGACCAAGCAACCAGCAACCAAGAGTTGCTGCCCCCATCACTCGGTGCAGGGGATCCACACACCATAACCTAGGCAGGAGTCATCCTGCCCCCAAAAAGAGAGTCAAGGCCAGGGGGTGTTTCTCAGCCAGGCTGCAAAGAAGCCCCCCTGACATTCCCATGGCTTCCTGCAGAGCTCCGCACAGGCAAGAATACTCTTTAATTTCTTACATTAAACATCAAAATACCTTATTTACCTTTTTCCTTAAAAAAAGAAGAAAAAATAGTGTTTAATTTCAATGCACTCAAGGGGTAAATGGGGAGAGGACATTTTGCAGTGTGGAACAATAGCTCTGCTTCCCAAGCTAAGCAAGCATAAAAAAGGAATTTAAATGACAAGAGAGACTCTGGGACATTTCTGGGTCCCTAAAACTCATGGGAAGTGTCTGCACAGCCAGTGGCTTGTGTGGACCAGGGAAGGGAGGCTTGACTGCAGGGGGTCACTGGCTTTGGGGGACCCCTCCCACCTCCTCAGAGCAGGGGGGACTACTCCAGGATGACCTGGTATGCCTGGCCAGGATGGGCACGGGCACCCCACAGCCACTCGGGGGGCCTGGCCCGCAGCTTCAGCTGGAAGGGGTCAAGGCGCAGGCACTCCCCCAAGTCATGCAGCTCCATTGCTGGCTCCTCCACAGCCCTCACCGGTGGCTCCTCAGGGCTTGGGTTCCTCCTGGAGTGCCATCTCCTCCTGGCTGCCCTGCACAGGGTCGCAGTGGCAACCACCAGCATGGCCAGGCTAGCCATGATGGCTGCTCCTACCAGGATGTCAGCGTGGCGGAGAAAGAAGCCGATCCCTGCAAGAAAAGGGCCATGACCTCATCCTGCCTGCCCCAGCAGACCCCACTGTGCTTAGGTCCCCTATATCATGGCCACAGCACTTAGGGGTGAGACCTGGAGCCATGGGTGCTCCTCCACGAGGGTCAACATAGAATCATTCAGGTTGGAAAAGACCCTTGGGATCATCGAGTCCAACCATCAACCCTACTCTACAAAGTTCTCTCCTACACCATCTCCCCCAACACCACATCTAAATGACTCTTAAACACATTCAGGGATGGTGACTCAACCCCCTCCCTGGGCAGCCTATTCCAGTCTCTGACCACTCTTGCTGTGAAGAATTGTTTCCTAATGTCCAGTCTAAACCTGCCTTGTTGGAGCTTGAATCCATTCCCTCTCGTTCTGTCACTAATTCTCTGTGAGAAGAGACCAGCACCAACCTCTCTACAGTGTCCTTTCAAGTAGTTGTAGAGAGTGATGAGGTCTCCCCTCCACCTCCTCTACCTCAAACTAAACAGTCCCAGCTCCTTCAATCACTCTTCATGTGATTTATTCTCCAGGTGCTTCACCAGCTTTGTTGCCCTAAACATCTCCCCTGCTGGCCTCCAGAGACCCTCACAGACACCTCCAGGGCAGAGCAGCACTCCCAAACCTCTGTCCCAAAGAAATATTTAGACCAAGAGTCAGTCCCCAGAAGCGGGGCAGGGTTGGTGCTACCCCAGAAGAGCCTCAATAGGGCAAAGCCATTGCTGAACCCACACACAGCTATGTGGAGGCTAGAAGACCTGCTGTTCTTCCCATCCAGAACCTAAAGAGACCCTCTCCTTGACCTAAAAGTTAAATATCTATTTATAAAATTATTTGTCTGTAAATATAACACCATATCCAGCTGATCTGGACAGGTTTCAACTGCACAAGTGGTTAATGAATTTGAAGCCGAGAGGACAGATGAGAAGTGCAGTTTGGCTGCAAGCTCACCTTCAGGTTTAAGCCACTCACACTGTGGGAGGGATGAGAAGGAGTTTTGGTAAAGTAGCAGCAGTGTTTTGAGTGCACGTTGCAGAACACTGGTGTGTTTCAGGCCTGGAAGGCCTCATTACTTTGTGAGATTTGATTAGCCAGCTCTGATGGTAGTCAAGCACCTCATGCCATCTGCTCAGCCTTGTGTCAAGTACATCAGGGGAGCACTGGGGTAAACACCAGGAACATCAATATCTTCCTCACCAAGAACCACACAGTGTCCTAGGAGACCACAGGGCACTCCAAGGAGTGGAACAAGTTTTCTGACCACATTAGAGGTAACTCATAAGTCACCCTTGGCCACACTTTACTTACAGCAACAATCTCCTAGCAGCCAAGGCCAGAAGATGGAGAAGGTCTGGGGGAATAAAGGCTCACACATGCCAAGCTGTAACCCTGATGCAGGGAGTGGAGCAGGCTGGGGAAAGAGAGGTGAAGCCTCATGGAGAGGTTATACTTGGAAGTGCCAACACAATCAGTGAGCAGAGCAGGGCAGGAAACACCACAGGCTGTTCCCAGCAGCTAAACACCTGGTAAATGCTCCAGTCTGAGCTCCAGGTTCAGGGGCTGGCTGTCACATCAGCTCACTGCTCCCAGGGAGCATGTGCTTTACCAAGAGTTTCCATCCACAGCCTCCCTCAGGCAGGGAGGGGGAGTCATACAGGGGTTGAGGAGGGAAGGGACCTCTGGAGGGTCATCTGAGCCAACCCATCTGTTCAAGCCAGTTGCCCAGGACCATGCCTAGACGGTTTTTTTTAATATCTCCAAAGATGGAAACTCCACAACCTCCATGGGCAACCTGTGTGGATGCTCAATCACTTTCACAGCAAAATAAGCATTTCTTGATGTTCAGAGGGAACCTCCTGAATTTCACTTTGTACCGACTGTACCTTTGTCCTGTCAGTGAGTACCACTGAGAAGAGCCTGGCTCTGTCCTCTTTCACCTTCCCTGGAGGTTTTTGAAGATCAGTGGTATGATCTTCCTGAGACTTCTCTTCTCCAGGTTAAAAAGTCCCAGGTCCCTCAGCCTTTTCTCACAGGAGAGACGCTTCAGTTCATCATTCTCATGGCCCTTCATTAGATTCTCTCCAGTATGTCCACATCTCTCTTGTGCTGAGGAGCCCAGAAGTAGCAACACTCCCTAAAACTGCTAGGCACTCCTGCCAAGCACTCAGGAGAGCCTTTGGGAGCACAGATGTCACATAGAATTACACCCAATGAGCAGCAGGACTCTAACCTGACACGGTTAAGGGATGCAGGTCACCCCTTGGATGCCTATCTGGGCTAACCTCTGAAAGTGATGACTTTGGGAGGTGAAAAGCAGCCTTTGGAGTCCAGGAAGGGCTATTTCTCCCCTGAGCACAGGACTTGCCTCCTAATTTAGATACCTAAACTGCTTAAGCCTCACTCTTCCTCCCTCTCCTCAACTTCCAGAAGTGCCTCAAGGTGTGCCCACATCTGAACACAACTCCCAGAGAAGAGCTCCTAACACCAAAAGAGGAAACTTAAGGGGACAACCAGATGTGAATTGCCTTGCTAAGATAGCTTATCTCCTTCCCATACCAGGCCTAGACCTCTAAAGCCATCACTCCAGTTGCAGCACCATTTTTAAGCATCACGTGCAACAGAATATACATAGGACCCCAGCCAAGGAGAGAGCCCCTTACCATGATACACCCTTTCCAAGTCACACACAGCAGGATTGATGCTGCCAAAATTACTCACCCCCACAGCCCACCCCAGCTGCTGGAAGAAAATTAGCTACTTTGTCCTTTACCTGATGGGGGAGTGGGGATGCAGAGGGTGCCGGACTTGGTGGGAGAGTGATCTTCATAGTCCTTTTTGCAGCGGCAGAGGTACGTGCCCACACCGTTGAAGCACTCTGCCTCCTCCTCGCAGAGGTCAACTCCAGTGCTGCACTCATTCACATCTGTAATGGGGGAAAATGGTGGACAACAGGATGACCATGAGCCAGCAATGTGCCCTTGTGGCCAAAAAGGCCAATGGCATTAGGGTGCATCAGAAAGAGTGTGGCCAGCAGGTGGAGGGAGATAATCTTCCCCTTCTTCTGTGCCCTGGGGAGGCCCCATCTGGAGCACTAGGTCCAGTTCTGGGCTCCCCAGTTCCAGAAGAGAGGGGACAGCAGAGGGTCACAGAGATGAGGGGCCTGGAGCATCTCTCTTACAAGGAGAGGCTGAGGGACTTGGGCCTTTTTAGTCTAGAGAAGGGAAGGCTGAGGAGGGATCTGATCAATGCCTATAAATACTTCAAGGGAGGGTGTCAGGAGGATGGGGTCGGTCTTTTTTCAGTGGTGCCCAGGGACAGGAGGAAATGGGCACAGACTTGAATATAAGTTCCATCTCAACATGAGGAACTTCTTTCCTGTGAGGGTGGCAGAGCCCTGGCAGAGGCTGCCCAGAGAGGTGGTGGAGTCTCCTTCTCTGGAAACATTCAAGCCCTTCCTGGACACATTCCTGTGGGACCTGTTCTGTGTAGGACCTGCTTTGGCAGGGGGTTGGAGGAGATGATCTCCAGAGGTTCCTTCCAACCCCCATGGGATTCTGTGAAATAGGTGCTGTCAGTCAAGTCAGGCTTGGAAAAAAAGAAAAAGGGGGTTACCCCAGGGAAAAGCAAAAGCACCCACCTTCTACCTGCAGCGACACAAGCTGCAGCTTCTCCACTCCCACCGAAGTGCCAAGCAGCTCCTCCAGCTGGGAGTGCAGGAGCAGAGACATGTTTCTGTCCTCCGGCTTCAGGTGCAGCCAGAAGGTGAGCAGCAGGTTGGCATCGCGTGTCCTGCAGGCAGGGGAGAGCCCAGGGTGAGGTAGGAGGAAAGCATCCCCCCCGCAAGCCCAGCTCTGAAAGCCCATTTAGACCTTCCATCCACTCGTATCAGACCATGGTGCTCCAAGGCTCTCGAGAAGTCTATTTGTGACAAGAGGCAGCCTTGCACTTAGACCAAGGGGAAAAAGAAAGCCTGGTAATGCCTCTTCCCTGGGAGCTAGGCTGAAGGAACCAGATACTTGTATAAAGCAAATTGTGGTGGGAATCTACAGCCCCAGGTCAGTCCTAACGAAGTGTGGCAGGGACCTTGCTGACACCTCCCACCTTTCTCCAGCAGATACCATAGCAGGTGTGAGGATCCTCATTTTCTGCAGAGTTTAAACCCACCTTGGGCCTATAGAGACCCTACCCAGCACTAAACAACAATTTTCACCATCTTTTCTCTAAGAAACAGGGGTTTTTTTTAATTTTTTTTTTTTCCTCCTACTTTCAGGGCAAGTTATAGATCACAGGAGAGGAGCTAGGCCGAGCCTGGGGAAGATGAGAAGCCCAGCCACTGCTTTCCAAGCAAGAGAGAGATCATAGCAGAGTGCCAAGCCAAGCAGCACAGCAACAACCCTACCTTTTGATCTCCCTGAACTTTACTTCATTGGCTCTGTTGGCAGGAAGTTTCAGGTTCTCCTGGATCTGCAGAGGAAGAGAGTGACCAGCACTGATTTGAGGTCTGATGGGCAGGAGCGTGGCAGCAGGAGCGGTTTCTTTTCTCAGTCTACCTCCCCACTGCCTTCTTCCCCTTCACAAACCACTCAGGACACACGAGATGCACCATAGCCCACTGCTAGAATACCAGTTGCTCCCATCTGCTTAGCTTCAGCTCACCTCACCCCCCTCCCCAAACACAGAAAGCAATTTGGGGAAAGGAAGAGCAATAGTAGCCCTGGGTAAGCGTTTGGGTGCTAAGCCATTACAGAGCAGCAGAGGATGGACAGTAGCTTTTCTACTGAGCCCTCTCCCCTCTCCAGTGTGTGTCCCAGAAAAGAAGTTTAGGTGGAGCTAGGAGACACTCAGGTGTTTGCCCCCGGTTTCAGGCCCCAGCTACAAGCCACCCCATCTTCCCAGGCGAGTTCCAGCCCTTGGCTGGTTGTGTCTCAGTCTCTGCCATGCCTTGCCATGGTGGGGGTGCTCTGAAGGGCTACAGCAGCTAAACTTGCAGCCGGGGCATCAGCCTCAGATGACAAGCTGCTCAGATGCTGGTTCATCACGTCACTTTAGCAGAAAATCCCCAGAACAAAGGGCACAATGTGGTCCCTTCTAGGTGAAGATACAGGGTGTAGCATTTGGGTTTTCGTTTGGGTGGTTTGTTTCCCCCCCACTCCTTCATGTGCCCAACTTACATGATTCTTCACAGATTCAAGAAAACCCCTTCGGAGCTCACTTCCACCTTGAGGAATCCAGTCGCTGGGTTTGATTTCAATCGTTACTTCGAACAGCACATCTGCCAGAAGAGACAAGGTCCTGCCACGTTGAAGTTGTCATAACACAAAGAGGGTCTGAAAATGAGCTGGTCCTTAAACTTTGACCCCAGCAGAACAGCCCCATGAGGACGAGGTTGTGTAAGTCAGTGCCACGTGGGTATTTCCAGAGGTGGTGCATCAGGTCAAACGAGTTGTGGGGTAACACCAGGTAAAAACAAACCTCAGGGAACACTCAGTGCCAAATATGGGAATTGATTTCAGAACAACAAGTATACAAAGCATTAACGCACATCAGATTGCACACACACTTTTTTTAAGCTATTCTCTTTCCCAGAAGTATCATCACCATTTGTGCTGGAGTCTAAAAGCCCATTTCTCTCACTTATCTCTGTTTGGGATCAGCTCTGTTTGGTCTGGCTGAATCCAGGCTGGCACAGATTTGCCAGAGCCTGCTGTTTAAAGCCTATTTCATGGAATCATGGAATTGTCAGAGTTGGAAGGGACCTCTAGAGATCATCACTTCTAGAGCACATCACTTCAAGCATCCAGGTGGAGCTTGATCTCCAGAGAAAGGGACTCCACACTCTCCCTGGGCAGCCTCTGCCAGGGCTCTGGCACCATCATCCAAAAGAAGTTCTTCCTTTTATTTGAGTGGAACTTCCCATGTTCCAGCTTGAGCCCATTGCCCCTTGTCCTATCTCTGGAAACAGAAAAGAGTCTGGCTCCATCCTCCTTCAACCCACCCTTTAGATACTTATAAACATAAATAAGGTTTCCCTTCAGCCTTCTCTTCTCCAGGCTAAAGAGTCACAGCTCTCTCAGCCTTTCCTTGTAAGGGAGATGCTCCAATCCCTTAATTATCTTCTTTGCCCTACGCTGGACTCTCTCCAGTAGTTCCTTGTCCCTGTTGAACTGGGGGGCCCAGAACTGGACACAGTATTCCAGTTGTGGCCTCACCAGTGCAGAGCAGAGGGGGAGAATGACCTCCCTTAACCTACTGGCCACACTCTTCTCTATGCAGCCCAGGATCCCATTGGCCCTCTTGGCAACAAGGGCACATTGCTGGTGCATGGAGAGTGTACTATCCACGAGGACTCCCAGATCCTTCTCAGTAGTACTTCCCAGAAGATCCACCCCTAACCTCTATTGGTGCCTGGGGTTCTTCCTCCCCAGGTGCAGGACCCTACAATTGTTCTTGTTGAACCTCATTAGGTTCTTCTCTGCCCAGCTCTCCAGCACAGCCCTCTGGCATGTCAGCCAGCCCTCCTAATTTGGTATCATCAGCAAACTTCAATATTTCTCCTGCTCAAAGCTAAGGCTCCTTCTGTAACTCCTCTTTGTGAGCTGTCCCTGCAGCATGGGACCTACAAGCCCAGCGTTGTGCTGCTTCATTGCTAATGCTCCCATCGAGGAGGGGTTTGCTTGCAGGTTTGTGAGCCAGATAGTCATGAGACACCCATTTGAGGAACTGAGGCTCATTCACTCTCATTCGCCTTAGGAAAAAAAAAAAATATATCTTCTTTAAACAGACAACAAGTAATGCTTGAACCCAAACAAGGCAGCGTTTATGTCAGGTTTAGCACCTGAACTCAGGGTAAGGACAAAGCGGCCAAAGCATAACTGCGGGGTTGCAGCGACAGCTTAAAAAAATCCCACAAATCTGCTGCTTTCTGAAATGAATGAGCAGGGGATGCCCACACACCACACCACTCCGCACACCGAACTTGGGGCAGAGTTTTAAGACCCGTTTAACTCTTTGCATCACTCACCTCCCGGGTGGTGCTGGAACCGCAGCGTGGTGTCATTCTCCAGAGACGCCAGGGCAGAAACCAGATCTGTCAGAGCAAGGGAAAGAATCAGGATGCTAACATAACTGGTTGGAGGAAGGGGAAAAAATGACATCAGATGTGTGTCACTTTGCAAGAATGACAATGTGCACCAGCTCCTTCCTGTATTCCTTATACTGAAATTAAATATAAAGCTCTAAATACGATCCACTCTCCTCTACAGTGGGGAGCACTCTTTAGAAAGAAATCACCCCCATAAACCTCATCTCTGTTTCTGGAAATGGATGAAATGTTTTCCCCGTGAAGCTGTCAGAGCTCCTACAGCAGAGCTGCAAAGCGGCTTGTGTATCAGATGCCAGGGTCTGTGAAGGAGCTAAACAAACTCTTCCCCGCATCTCCAAGGAAGGGCCAAGAACATCTTGGAGGGGAGGACAAATCTACTGGAAACATCTTCGTTTCTGCCTTCAGACAGAAATTCATACATATCAATGGCTAAATTTCTGCCATATCTAAATTTCATACATATCTCTGGCTAGATAGTAGCCTACTACCCACTCCTGAACTTCCTTATGAGACAAAAGCCTTCCCCCCATCCCCCCCCTTCCTCTAACTTCTGGAGTTCAAACTCAGTTGTCATGGGTAGGAGGACCCTGGTAGGCTACAGCCATGGGAATCATCACAAGCCAGAGCTGTTTAACACCAAGATGGGCATTCATAGGCTGCTTCAGGTGTGAAGTCACAGCTGAGAGGCCAGCTCCTCCACGGATAATTCAGAGCACTTGGATCAGGAATCAGCCTCTCCCTGTTAAGAAGACCATCAGCCCATCGATGCCCATGGCACTACAGATAACCCCAGATGTCTTCTCAAGTACCATCTTCCTTGGATACAGGAGTCAGGAGTGCTATCATGTGGACCAACTGAAGGTGACAGCCATGCCTACAAATAAAACCTCTTAACAGAGCATTGCATCACTGAAAATGGACATTGCTCACTGTTTTTCAACCGCAAAAAAACACCTTACCAAAGAGCTCATCATCCCTTTCTCCTGGAGACACCACACCTCCAGCAGTCACACCAGGAGAAAGGTAGGGAGGAGAAGGCTTTGTATTCGTGTTAAGTGGTGGCTCTTCCAGCAGTGGTGTCTGTGTGCGATGTGCAGCAGCAACCACTTCTTCTGACAGGCTGTTGCTGGTCTGATCCAAGTGAGATGATTTGGAAGAGTGACCTACATTGCTGCTGGGTACCTCTGAGGAACATGGGGCTATGGTGACCAAAGCAGACACAAGCTCTACATCCCCCTTTGCAATCTCCAAAGCAGACAGCTTATCTTTATACTCAGCACTTTTTCTAGCTGGAGATGGCTCCACCAACATGTCATCTTTAGTTTCGCTGCCTTCAGTGCCACCATCCTTAAGACTCCTTTCCAGCTCTGTTTCATCCCACAGCTGATCACACTCATCGAGGTCAAGCTCACTCAGGTAAGCACCAGACTGAGCATCTTCCATGAGACTGGGAGGGTGTTGAGTCTCTTCATTTGGGCTCACAAGCTCAGGCTGTATCCTGCTACCAGCAAGTACGCCTGATGGGCTGGGAGAAGTTCTCACTATGGGTAATAAACCTTTTGCTACCACTGTGGTCCAGCTCTTTTTGGAGATCTCCTGGTCAGGCTCTTGGGGATCTATGGTATCATCTGAAGAGCCCACAGTTTCAGAGTCTCTGAATACATAATACCATCCTTTAAAATGTCCATATTCGTGGCTTAGGGAACCACTCCCTGATAGAAACAATACATGGACCGCAGTAGCTTGTGTAGCAAAGATCAGAGTACCTTGGTTGTGACAAGCATACACCACTTTGGTTTCCACACTTGACAACACCCCCTGGAAGATTATTTTGTCCTGGTTCTTGCCACAGCCTTCAGTCCCCTGGAAACCCTGGACATAGATGACAATGTGCTTCTGGGGGCCTGCCCAGATGGTCCAGTTGCACCAGATGTTGGTTTTAACATTGTCATGCAGTGGCAGGTAAAACTTCCCAGACCCATTCTGAAAGACGAGGTGGCAGCTGCTGACGGGGAAGTATTCCATTGCCCAAGGAGGTCCTAACTCTGACACATTGGAAAGGAAAGGCATAGTCACCAGTTATTGTACGCACCAGGACATGACATCAGCCCTTCTAGGAGCACTACAAATTGCCACAGAAGAGGCCCCATTTAAAACCTTCTCCTGCTGCAGGATTTATATAGTTTGAGCCCCCAGAGCCACATCTCAGCTCTCCAATAGGAGGTGATCCCAGGCCCCAGCTTCTCTGCAGGGATCTAGCCCTCTGCAACCCATCCAGCCTTCAGCAGCTTGAATTACATGAGGTTGCTTCCAAGAGGGGTTTGCTTCCAACAGGGGTTTGGACAACAAGACCACTCGATGGAAGTCCTTCCCTCCCTGGACAGCGGGGACTACACTTGCCAAGCTTGGAGTGCAGGCAATAGACACAGCCTCATCCTTGCCCCCCTCCCAAATTATTTCCGACTTCTAAAGATGGTTTACAATGATATATGAAATACTGGGAGACCTACCAGCATGTTTCTGTTGCTGTCCTCCTGGCAGCCGGGTGTTTCTGGATGCAGGATCAGAGGGCTCCTGAGGCTTTTGGCCTCTCAATTCTGTTTCTCCCCGCTGGGCCACAGGAGGACCAGGGTGAGGAGGAGCAGTGCTGGAGGATGCATTTCTCTGCTCTCCTGTGCCTGCTTGGAGAGCTTCAGTTGTTTTCTGCATTTTAAATCCCCCAAGGATGAAGGAGGAAGGCAGTTTGTCCTTCACAGCCGTGCCCTGATGCCACATAGGCACCACGTGCTCCTCTCCCCCAGCCCCCCAGGTGCTGGGCAGGGAAGCTGGTACCACCCCAGAGCTACTGCTCACATTGTCCTCAGGCTGAGGAGGCTGCACATCAAGCTTTGGGCCACTGACAGAAGCTGGGGAGAGACCCTTGGCCGTTGAACCCACAGAGGCTGAGGTTTGTCCTTGCTGACCACCCACATTCCCCAGCACCATCTTTTGCATCCCAGGGCCAAGGTGTCCAGGGGACCCATCTGTGCCCAGTTCAGGTGCTATTGATAGATGGTGAGGTGGTGAAGGTGAGACCATCTCCTGATCTCCTGGGCTAGCTGGCAAGATGCTTGCCCTTTGCCTGAGGCTGATAGGGTCCAAATCCAAAGCAGTTGGTGGAGAGGAGACAACCCTGGACATGGGCCCTGCTTCTGGAGGAAGAAGTGTTTCAGGGGTGAAATCAGTAGAGCTGAAATCTGCAGGGACAGGTTCTGTGCAGGAGACCACCAGCATGGGGGTTGTTTCTGTCCCTAGGGTGGACGTGGCTGTGAGAAGATGCTTCATCCCTGTGGGCAAAGGGGGTATGACCAAGCTTGGCTGTGCAGCTTTGTCACTCTCAAAGTGGTGGCAGCTTTTCACGCTCAAGGAAGACGCAAGAGCTTTCTCAGCAGCTGGACCATCATGTGCTTGGGCATTTGGGGGAAGGTTCCCAGGGTCTGCAGAGGCTGCATGCCGGACATGACTGCTCCGGCCACACAATTGAGGATGCTCTTGGAGGATGTTCCATGATGCTGTGGGCTGCAACACTGTTTTCCCCATGACAACTCCCCAGAAGCATTCCGGGGATGAAATACCCATGAGCTTTGGATGTTGGAGGCCAGTTGTTCCCAACTCAGGTTGAGTCACAGACAAATCCCCAGAACTGCTTTGGTACCTTTGACTTCTCCCAGGTAGCAGATGCGAGTGGTCTCCGTTTACCACTTCATACGGGCTACTCAGGCTGGGCATCAGGCTCTTCACAAGGCCACCAGCATCACCACTCACTGTGCCATCAGCCAAGATGCTCAACTGGGGATGGCTTTCATCCTTCTTTAAGCTGACTGTGCTGAGCCCTCGGTATGTGGTGGTATCTGTGCTCTCTCTGCTTTCTCTTCTCTCAAGGGACAAAGACTGCAATGGCACAGCCAGGCCCAGGGAACTTGTGTGCGTTGGTTTAATTGTAAACTGTGGGTCTCCTTGATTTTTTGGCCTCGGGGTAGAGTGCAGGACAGACTGTCTGTTCCCCAGACCCACACCTGCTGGCTGCAAAGAAGGCTCCACTACCTGCAAGGCATCAAGCAAAGGAGTTTCCAAAAGCACACTTGAAAGCCTGTGCATATAACCAAAACCCACAGTGATGTCCCCACTCACAGAAAGACTCTGCCCCCAGGTATCCTGTGCTGTGGTGGGAATTATGCCCCCAGATGTTGCTCTGCCTTGAGGTTCCTTGCAGCGTCTGAGATCTCCTTGAAGTTCAGACCCCAGCACACAAGGAGCTTTTGTTTCCAGGAGCAGTGTCCTTGCACTTTCAGGTGGGACAAGGTCAAGGGGACTTCCAACAGCCATAGTACTCAGTGTGCTCTCTTCTCCCTGCAGCAACCCACCGCTCAACACTCTGGTCTTGCCAAGGCTACGTGTGGTCCCAAAGCCCAGCACATCTCCAAGGTCTTCAGCCCGTTCGGACTGAAAAATACTTCCTTGCTTTTGCAGTTTTGGAGTAGAAGTTTCAGAAATCACATCATCTTTGGAGGAAGATTCACCTCCCTGGTCTTGGAAGATGTAGTACTTCCCTTTAAATTGTGTCTCCATGTAGTTTGGCAAGTAGCTCTTGAGCAACACAACATGGACAGCCTGAGCAAAGGTGGCAAAAACATGCATCTTCTTTTTCCAGCAAGCATAAACCACACTGTTTTCCACCAGTGAAGAAACTCCTTCAAATAGGATTTTGTCCTCATTTTTGATGCAACCCTCCTTAGTGATAAATCCTTCAATATAAATAATTATGTGCTTTCTGGAACCTGCCCAGATTGTCCAGTTGCACCACAAGTTTATGGGGGTATCACCTTGGTAAGCTGGAGGAGAAAACTCCCCATATTTGTTCTTCAGGACCCTGTGGCAGCTTCTTATAGGCACATAGGCCAATATCCAAGGAAACTCTGACACTGGAAGACAAGAAACAACAACCTCAGATTCTTTTCCATCTCTAGTTCCTAGAGGTACTAGCTCTTAGTTCCAGAAATTATTTTCAAGCCCTTTTATCTCCTCATTTTTCTACCTCCCACTCCTGTTTGCTCCAGCTGAAGAAGCCCTGGCTACCACCACCTCCTGTCCCACAGGGAGCCCAGCTGTACCCCCACTGCTACCACCGGAGAATTAAAGTTCATTATTTAAGTTGTCCCCACCCCCCCCAACCCTGACATGGTCACACAGGAGCACAGAGGTACCAGCACGGCCAGGCAATGGGTACCACTTGTTCCAGGGAGTTGGGGTCCCATCCACAGGGTCAGGCTCAAGGAATTGCCTCATCAGGACAAGTTACAAAAGCAACAATGTGCTATTACACTTGGTTTAAGCAAATGGGGAGATTTCTGTTTACACACCTGCAGAGCTGGGAGGTAGTGCTCTCCTGGTGGCATTTTCACCCCTTTCACTCTAAAGGGTTCAAACGAAGCAAGAAGCCCTCAGAGCTTCAGTGGAATGAGCAACATCAGCATCTCACCATAGCTAATTTAGCCCTCAAAGTGGGAACCACCTTCCCTCAGGCAGGAAGAAATAGGATATTTTCTAAAAATGCTATCTCAAAGCTAGAAGAGCCACAGGCCAGCAATAGATTTGCCCTACAGGGGCACAATTAAAGGTTTGGATTGAGGTTTTGCTACTTGTTTTAATCGCTGCCCAGCAGTGATTTGCTACAGCACACTTGCCTCCAGGGTTCAGCTCTGCAGTCAGGGTTTGGCAGCCCAAGACAGGGGTGTAGGTTATCTCCCAAACTTTTCCCTCCCCCAGCACTCTTTAACAGCCATGGTACTCTTCCCCTGGTCCCTCACCCCACCCTGGGGCCAGGTTGCTGCTCCTGGCTTTCCACACCATGGCTTGAAGCACCCAACAAATTGTTGGGAGGATTTAGTCAGGCTATTAAATTAAAAAGCTGGTGTGAGAATTAACTCTTACCCATTTTAACCTTCTGATATTCCGGAGAGAACCCACGTGCCTGTAAAGAAAAGAGAGTCTTATTGCAGACCCAAGTATCACTGCCCACACTTGTAATGGTGCTCAGGGATCCCAGTTCAAGCCCAATAGGAAAGGAGCACCAAGTTCATGACATAGCTGGGAGTTTTCCTCATGCCTAGACCCCCCTTCTTTCACAGAATCACATGGGGTCGGAAGGGACCTCTGGAGATCATCTAGTCCAACCCCCTGACAAAGCAGGTCCATCCAGAGCAGGTCCCACAAGAATGTGTCCAGGTGGGTTTGAATGTCTCCAGAGAAGGAGACTCCACCACCTCCCTGGGCAGCCTCTGCCAGGGCTCTGCCATCTTCACAGGAAACGAGTTCCTCCTCATGTTTAGGTGGAACTTCTTATACTCAAGTTTGTGGCCATCTCCTCTTGTCCTGTCCCTGGGCACCACTGAAAAAAGACCAACCCCATCCTCTTGATGCCTTCCCTTTAAGTATTTATAAGCATATACATATTTATTCCCTGTGATAATAAATATTCACCCCTCCCTGCCTCCGATAACATTGTCTGATTTATGCAGTTAACCACAACCAAAACCACCCCCAAAACAGAGCCAGCAAAGCCCAGCTGTGCTTTAATCCATGGGAGCCGTGCAGAGGGGAAACAGGATTCACAAACAGGCAGGGTGCTGCACCCAGAAAGGGATTATTCTAGGGGGAACTGAGCCCCCACTTCCCACCGCTCACCCCCAGGGCAGCATCACAGTTGGCAGCATCGCAGCGGGGCCTCAGCATCTTCCCAGGACCCTGCCTACCAGCAGCTGGTCCCCACAGCCAGGGTGCCAGGAGCAGGGCCAGAAGTATTGGGGAGGGTGAAGGCTTCATGGCAAAGGTTTACTGGAGGCACAGCATCCCCCTCAAAAAGGAAAAAAAACAACAACAACAAAAGAAAACCTCCCTCCCCTGAAATCAATCCCCTAACAAGAAAAAATGCAGGATTATTCCTTTTCCCAGTCCTTCTCCCAAACACAGCCCTGCAGCAAAGGGTGTGGGCTGGGAGCCCAGTTGTTCATATACTGCTCTGCTACACTTGTGATAGCAATTAGCTAATCAATGAAATGAAGCCACCTATCATTAGGGACAGACCTGCTCTCTCAATTTGCCATCCAGTGTTCCTCCTCTCCTGGGTGTCCTCCTCTCCTCCTTATCCTTTTATAATGTGTAATGCTATAAACCAGAATTAAAGTGATGCTGATACCCCCACTTGACCCAAAAGCAGAGCCCAAGTTCCTTGTTCTCCTAAAAAAAATAAATTTAAAGATTTAATTACTGGAGGGGAAAAAAAAAAAAAACCAAAAAAACTAGCCCTAATGTAAAAGTGAGTGTTTTCATCACAACATTTTTAACCAGTTTCTGCTGGAGGCTGTGATTTCCCCCCAGGGGCTGCACCGACTGAGTGAAACAGGTGAAACCACCTTGAAACACAAGCAGCTCCTCCTCTCCTCTGCACTTAGTGAAGTGCTGAAAGCAAATAGCCCAGGTAAGGATGAGTCAATTACTAGATGCTTGAAATTCTTTCAGCTGTAATAGTCTGATTTGCCATTAGGGGCCACACGGATGAGGCAATTAAGCTGTTTGACACGTGGCTTCCAAACGTCAATCATCATTTAGTGAAAGAAAATTTAAAAAAAATTTTTTTTTCTCTTCTAAGTCATCACAGGATGGTAGCTGTTCAGGGTCAGATACACTCATTTTTTTTTTTTTTTTGTGGGTGGAAGTGAGCTGTGTGTCAGACCTTCCCAGCAGCACTGGTGCAAGCAACTGCATCCCAGTTTTGAAGCTTTTTCCACCCATCCCACGGGCAGCCCCAAAAGGTCAGCAAAAGGCAGTGATTCTTCCAGCGATGCAAACCTTCTCCTCCCACGGCCGTGTGTCCGTAATTCCCCCATGTCCCCAGCAGCCCATGGTGTCCCTGCTCATGGAGGGGGGGTAGGAACTAGTGAGGATCTTCAAGGTTCTTTCCCACCCAAACCATTCTGTGATTCTCTGACCCCAAATTCCCTCTTGCTGTCCTACAGCAGGCCAGGACGGACCTGCAAACCCTGCTCCAAATGGTGTTTGCCCTCAGGAACTTCAGGCAGGGTCATGCTACCCCAGTGTCAGCCGTGGAAGAGGAGCATCCCGGCCGGAACACCCAGTTGAGAAGCCCCCAGGTAGCCTTTGGTTCCCCAGGAGGACAGGAGTGTTTGGTTTTATTTTATTGGATCTAGTTATTGGATTAGATGATCCCTAGAGGTCCCTTCCACCTCTGCCACTTCCCTGATCTTAGCAGGTGGTAGAGTGGAGACGGTGAAACAAATTGTAAACTTGAATTTATTTTTAATTTGCCCATACCTCAGCATTTAAGTGAGGAATTTTAACATGTAGGTTGTTGGGTTTTGGTTTTTTTTGCTTGTTTGGTAGCTATTTATTTATTTATTTTACTTTTTTTCATATTTCCATAAAATTATAAGTTGTCCATTAGTACGTTGGGCCCTTTTGACTAAATACTTGTCACCTGGCCCAAAAAATACTTTTGGAGGAGAGACAGCTGTCCTGTGCTGAGCTCTGCAGGCAAATTCTGCACCATGGGGGCCAAAAAAACTCCGAACTGGGGGTCTTAGCCCCCATACCAGCTCCTGCACCCCTGTTTCTCAGGATGGGGTTGTATCTCTCCCAGGACAAGCTGATGGACCCAACAGGACCCTTGGCAGCTCTGAAGCTGCTGAGGCACCTGGACTGGCAGCAGGCACCGGGGGGACCACTGGTCCATCAGACCAGTGTCCATCAGAGGGACAGTCACCAAAATGGAGTTAATTTCAGCAAGTGCTCACATTTTCTGTCCCCTGCCCCAGGCAGCAGGATGCTCCAGGAGCTCCTATTTACAAGTGTTCTGCTCTCCCTTATAAAGCAACATCGAACCGAGAGCTTTGGAGAGATAAATTTACCATCTGCCTCCCTCTAGTGCTGGCATCGCTGCGTAAAGAGAGGAGGTGAAAATAAGGGCAAATAAGTATTTTTATTTGCTTTCTTAGAAGATCAAAGCAACCAAACACTTTTTTTTTTTTTTTTCCCTGTCGCTTGTTCACGAGTCTCTTCTGCAGCAAAAGAAAACAGGGAGAGCTAGAGGAGGATGAGGAATGAGGATTGCACTCATCACCTCGCTACCTAGAAATAATGAAGGGCCAAAACACAGGGTAACATGGACAGCAGGGAAATGCTGCTGCAAAAAACAACACTTGAGGAGCAGTGCAGCAAAGCCATGAGTATATTTTAGGAAAAAATGGTAAGGTCACTCTTTTTTTTTTTTTTTTTTTCCCCATAGGTTTCAAAAGTCGTACTGTTCTTTGGAGCTCTGCAAGGCATCCAGCTGGGTACTGGGGGACGTGTCCTGGGTGCCCATCTTAATAGCTCTGTGCCTCCGAGTGAGCTGCCAGCGCTGTGCCTGGGGGGCCCACTCCATTATTTATATCTACATTACATAGAACGAGATCCCTGTATTTAGTTACCGGGGATAAGCATCAGTTTAATTCCCATTTCTTGGTGTCACTCACTGGCCGGATTGATTTTTAGGTTTGTTGGGGCCAAAGATGCAATTATGCTCTCAGGAACAATTAAAGACATGGGATTTCTCAGGAGCTGATGTTTTCCTTAAGTATGGAGTTGGCTTCCCTTGATCACCGCCTGCTCTTCGTTGGTTTGGCTGCTCATCCTCTGGATTGTGCTCAGGGAGGTTTTAAGTGGGCAATGCCATTCACGCTCCAGCTTATCACGGTGAGTGTGTCACCCATGTTGGTGGTGAACTGTAATGCTATGAATAAAACCAGTACATAACTTGCACTTGGTGTTTTGTGGGATTTCTACAGACTAACAGCATAAATCGCACACCTGCAAGATGTATGTAAGAAGACATGTAACATGAGAGGGCTGAAGTGATTTTTCTCTGGGCCTTCTGATGCTTTCAAGGTACCTGTTCCTTCTATATCCTGACCTAGGAGTCCATGGACACCATTATTTAACCTCAGTGGGAGAAATCTATAGAATCCACCATGTGCAATATAGATCTTGAGTTAACGATGCCCACCGTTGATTGCAGAGCATCTCACGTGTGCATGGAGGCAATCTCCGTAGCCCTTAGAGCCCAGATGTTTGTGTCCAGATGTTTGCCTGTGTCCAGATGTTTGTGTGGCTGTGTTCAGAGGTGGAGTCCAGATGTGCCTCTGTAGAACAGCACACGAAGTCCTGGAGAGGACAATAAATTGTATGAAGTGAGCAAGACCCTAGCTCTCTTCTTGAACCCGGTAAGCAGACGGAGCTACACCACCAGGACCAAGTTTCAGTGTTGACCTGCAGATGGTACCTGGGGGGGGGGGGACACACTCAAACCCCTCCTGGCTTGAAAGACCACAAAATTTGGAGTTTTGACCTGCCTGAAATGAAATGGAAACCAATGCTGCTGCATGCCAAGAAATCAATTGCTTACGGGCAATTTTGCAGCAGACAGGCCCAGGTGGTGGGACATGTGCCTCCAACCTCACCAACCAGCTGACCTCTTGGCCCAAAACCAGGCTGGCCCAGGGTTCCTGCAGCCCCCGGCCTCTCCTTGCCTGGGGGAAGCAAAGTCTTTGACCCCATTTCTCCTTTGTCTGTGTTTCATGGTGGGGTTTATCCCACTTCCCCAACACCCAAAGTACTATAAAGAAAAATAAAAGAAAGATAACAATAAAGAAAAAAGAAAATTAAGAATAAAGAAAAAATAAAAAAGGTGGGGAGGGAATAAAAGAAAAAAGGGAAACAGAAAAGGGAAAAGCAGAGAAGGAGCCAAAAAAAGAGAGGAAGAAAAAAGAGAAGGGAAAAGAAAAAGAAAAAGGATAATAGGAAAAAGGAAAAGAGAAAAAGGAAAGAAGGGGAAAAAACAAAGGAAGAAAAGAAAAAAGAAAGGAAGGGAGAAAGGAAAAAGGGGGGAAGGGGGAAAAAGAGAAAAAAGGGGGGGAAAGGAGAAAAAAGGGGGGAAAGGAGAAAAAAGGCAGAAAAGGAGAAAAAAATGGGGAATAAAGGAGATAAAAGGGTAAAAAAGGAGGAAAATGAAAAAGGTAAGGAGAAAAAGCAATACAGTTCTATGCCCGTGTCTAGGAGGAGGACACTGGTGGTTCCAGCTGCAAATCCTCCCGCCTGGATTTCCTCCCTGGCAGCTGGGGCAGCGCTGGAGGGAAAGCCACCCCGGGGTCACCAAATAAAGACCCTTCTCCTCGCAGGGTCTCTCTGTTACGGAGCCCCAGGAAACTCTCCACCCTCCCAAAAGATGGAGAACATGGAGCCACTTCAGCAGACAGAGGCCACCTCCCCTCCTCTTTGATGGTTCCTTATTTTGGGGATGAGCCCAACACGACTCTGTCTGTGAGCCTTTCCTGTTGGTGCTTGGCTCTGCTGTCTCCTCATCACCTGTTTGTATGGGAGATGGCAAGAAACTCGCCCCTAAGTTTGGTGAAACCCTTCATTCCTCACCAGGCCCTGGCTTTCAGGGGAGCTGCTGACCTGCCAGGTCCCCAAAATGCCACCACCCCCACCGGGAGCCACGGAGGGGCTGGTGAACACCCGGGGGGGCAGGGAAGAAGGGAGCACATTGCTGAATTGCTATGGCCATGGATGCTATGGACAAACCTGTGGGTGTTTGTCCTCCTTGGCAGGAAACCAAAACAAACCAACCCCCCAAAAAAATCCCAGCCCGAATTGGGGAGGACCAGGACCACCAAGGGAACAGGAGGTGCTGCAGAGCTGGGCAGCAGAAGAGATGGGGAGGACCTGTGAGGGAGATGAGGCTCCCAGGACGAGGCTGAAGGCTTCCCAGGCTTCCCAGGAAGGGTGTGGGGATGGATGCCGGGATGCAGGGGATGCTCTTTGGTTCCAAAGATGTTTGGATCAGCCTTTTCCCCTGCGTTCAGAAATGGGGGCTTGGCTGGCTGTCCCCAGCAAAAGGGGGCTGCTGGGACACTGGACTGGTGGGGGGGACACAGAAACGTAGTTGTGATGCTCAGAAGGAGCCACGAGAGCACCTTTGAGGTAGCCTGGCCAGGGGACAGCAAAGACCCCCCCCAGCCAGCAGCAGCTCCTGGCCACAGAGGGCTCCAGCGCCCTGGGACCATCCCAGGCTGGGCCAAGCACCTACGTGGACACTGATGCTCAGCAGCAGTCCCTCATGGCACATCCAGAGGAGGACACGTAAGAAGTGCTCTTCTGAGGTGGAAAGGAAGTTACTCACCCTGTGCAGATCCTGTTCCTTAGCCCTGTAAGCCACCGCAACCCTTTCTAGATACCAAGTCACATTAACCCAGGATGGAGGACGGCACAGCTCTCTCTCAACCTTCGTGTTCCAAGACCAAATCCCAGCCTGTGCTCAGGCAGGATGCCCTGTAGAGGTTTCTCATCCAGTATCTCCACGGGAGGGCATTGGAGGAAGTCAGTCTCAGCATTTCCCCAGCACCAGTAATTTCTCCTTTGACTGGACACCCAGCGCTGGGACAAGACAGATGCCAGAAATAACATCTGGCAGAGCCTCTTCCCTGCAATCACTCCAGTAGGATTTATGTGTGTGTGTGTGTCCTCATCTCCTGGGAGAGGCAGACACTGCCCTTCTGCCCTAGATACTGGGCAGGACAGCAGGTGAGAGGGCTGGTGGCCATTTCTTCAGCCCCAGGAGGTTCCCAAGCCAGGGCTGGTTTAGGAAGACCAGCTCTGGAGGACCTGGGAGGGCTTGCATCCAGCTGGGCTGGGCAGGACTCTCCCATTCCCCTGGCTCTCCCTCCCAAGGGAGGGGATCTCAAAGTCATCCCTGGACCGATTTCCACTTCCTACACATCCCGAGGAGCAGGAGGAAGGAAAGATGGAACAACCACCCCATGGGGATGATGCCCCGGCTGCTGACCCACATGGCCGGGGGGAGGAAAGCCAGGCTGCGGCCAGCTTTGTGTCCTGCAAACCACTGCAAAACCAATTTATATTAAAAATACAGAGCACACAATATCAAAGGGGTTGGGGTTTGTCTATTAATCTCTCAACAGTCAGCTGCAAACCGAACAAATCCCCTGGAACGGGCAGCGGGGAGCTGTGTCTTGGCTCGTTCCTCCCTGCCCCCCTCCTTTCGCAGCTAAAAATAATCAATAACGACGGTCCGAAAAGGGGGAGAACAAAAGCAATTTTACAGGCTGCGGGATCGTGACTCATCTTTTTCACTCACAAACCGGCCGGGCACAAAAACCACCCACGGGGCCGTGTTTCCCAGCAGCCACAGTGGAAAATCACCACCCAACCACCAGGGACGCAGAGGGAGCCGGGGCGGGGGGGTGGTGGTGCATCATCAGGACGAGCTCCCCACATCCCCCCCCCCATCTGCCACCACGCTGTGCTGGGCAGAAATGAAATAAAAATAAGGCAGCTGGGTTGAGAGCAGTGTTTCCCTCCCCCAGCTTTATGCAAGCCAGCAGGAGTGGAACAGCTCAGGAGCCACCAGCCCCCGGGAGGTAGCCATGGTTGTTATTCTGCTGGTAATTGCTGCTTTCGGCCACCACAGGCAGCAGAAGGGACCTGTCTGGGGTTTTCCTGGGGCAACAAAGGTGCTGGAGGAGCTTCCCATCCCAATCTCTGTCCCAGAGGGTGGGATGCTCTGGAGCAGGTCCAGAGAAGGGCAACAAAGCTGGTGAGGGGTCTGGAGAGTAAGTGTGATGAGGAGAGGCTGAGGGAGCTGGGGGTGTTCAGTCTGGAGAAGAGGAGGCTGAGGGGAGACCTTGCACTCTATTACTACCTGAAGGGGGGGTGTAGAGAGGTGGGGCAGGTCAGCCTCTTCTCCCAAGTCATAGGAGATAGGATAAGGGGCAACAGCCTCAAGTTGCACCAGGGGAGGGTCAGATTGGATATTAGGAAACATTTCTTCACAGAAAGGGTTATCAAGCCTTGGAATGGGCTGTTCAGGGAGGTGGTTGAGGCACCATCCCTGGAGGTGTTCAAAAGACAGGTTGATATGCTCCTCAGGAACACGGTTTAGTGATTTTTATTTCTTATTTATTTTTTTATCAGAGTTATGTTGATGGTTGGACGAGATGATCTTTAAGGTCCCTTCCAACCTAGACAATTCTATCATTCTATGCTCCAGTGGGTCCATCCTTTCTCCTGCGTGGCCGATTTTACCTCTAGGAGTGGGGGCAATGGCAGAGGAGACTCCAGCAGCAGCAAAACCAAGAGCCTGGTTCTTCCACGGCGACCACATTTCAGGAACTGATACCAAGATTCCCTCTTCCCACCTGGCCGGATGCTGTGCTGGCTCCCACCACAGCCAGGGGAGGATGCAGCCTCACGACTCCATGTTGGCGTTGCTGCTGCAGGAAAAGTCCAGCACCTTGGGCTGTTCCCCAGCCTAGCAAAAAATAACTAAATTAAAAAAAGAAAAGCTATATTCCTTCTGCCCCCAAACAGCTTGGCGTGGCCTCAAAAAGGTGGTGGCATGATGCCAGCATGGCAAACTGACACATTATCTCCCAGCCCAAACTTTCGTGATGACTGTATCTAGATCCATCTGCTGAGAAACACACTCTTTTGGTGGCCGGATCCCCTCTCCCCCACCATGTTTCCTTCCCCTCTGCTCTCCCATGGTGGCTTTGCTGTTCCTCTTCGTGTTGATTCGTTCCTGCAAAGCTGGGGAGGGAGGGAGGCAGGAAAGAATCCTGACCTCTCCTAAAAAAAGAGCTGAAACACCCCCAAAAAAGAAAAATAAGTAGAAGCCACCACTAAGCCTTCAGCTAGGTTGATGGAGCTAGGTTGTGGTACTCACGGGTATCTCCACGTGGGAGTTCTGGTAGACAACAAGTTGCCCGGGAGCCAGCAATGTGCCCTTATGGCCATGAAGGCAAATAGTCTCCTCAGGGACATTAAAAAGAGCATGGTGAGCAGGTGGAAGGAGGTCATCCACCTCCTCCACTCTGCCCTGGTGAGGCCCCACCTGGAGCACTGGGAGCAGTTCTGGGCTCTCCAGTTCAAGAAGGACAGGCAACTGCTGGAGAGGGTACAGAGATGATGAGGAGACTAGACCATTTCTCTGCTGAGGAAAGGCTGAGACTTCGGGATGTTCTGCCTAGAGAAGAGCAGAGTGAAAGGGGATCTGATCAATGCTTACAAATACTTAAAGGGTGGGTGTCAGGAGGATGGGGTTGGTCTTTTTTCAGTGGTGCCCAGGGACAGGACAAGAGGAAATGGGCACAAACTTGAATAGAACAAGTTCCACCTAATGTGAGGAGGAACTTCTTGACTTTGGGGGTGTCAGAGCCCTGGAACAGGCTGCCCAGAGAGAGTGTGGGGTCTCCTTCTCTGGAGGTATCCAAACTCCCCTGTACATCATCCTGTCCAACTTCTTCTATTCAAGTTTGTGCCCTTTTCCTCTTGTCCTGTCCCTGGGCACCACTGAGAAAAGACCTGCTCCATCCTCTCGACACCCTCCCTTGAAGTATTTATAAGCCTTGATCAGATCCCCCCCTCAGTCTTCTTTTCTCCAGACTGAAAAGATCCAAGTTACCACAGACAGAAGACACTCCAGGAGCCCGACAGCACCACCACCTGCATGGAGAAGGTTTCATTCCCAACATTCTGCTGCTGCCACTGGCTTTGCTGGGCCAGGTAGCAAAGCTGGGCCAGGAAGGTGCTACAGAAAGGCAGCAGGGATTGCTGGGGCCTGAAAATCCCCCGCCATGCTGGCAAAGAAAAAAACCAAAACAAAACGGTGCTTTGAGGATGATGCTGCTGTCAGGAAGTGGTTTAAGAAACAGCACAGACGTTCAAATTGAGAACACACCACCACTTTTTTCCCCTCCAACACTGGTAACTGCATGCGATGCTTCGGAGCAATGTTATTCCTGGTACAGGGCTACCGCTTCCTGCCCTCACTGCAGGCCTTCACACAGGGAGGAGAAGCAAAGAGAAACATTGAAAATCATAAAAAGGAGGCCAAAGCACAGCTCTGAAAAAGCACCCCCCCGGCACCCACCCAGGGAGGGCGGCAGCAGAGGGAACGAGAGAGACTGAGGGAGCTGGGGCTGTTTAGTTTGAGGAAGAGGAGGCTGAGGGGAGACCTCATCACTCTCTACAACTTGAAAGGACACTGTAGAGAGGTTGGTTCTCGTCTCTTCTCCCATGTAATTAGGGATAGAACAAGAGGGAATGGCCTCGAGCTGCAATGGGGGAGGCTTAGAGTGGACATTAGGAACCAATTCTTCACAGCAAGAGTGGTCAGAGACTGGAACAGGCTGCTCAGGGAGGGGGTTGAGTCACCAGCCCTGAATGTGTTTAAGAGTCATTTAGATGTGGTGTTGGGGGAGATGGTGTAGGGGAGAACTTTGTAGAGTAGGGTTGATGGTTGGACTCGATGATCCCAAGGGTCTTTTCCAGCCCGAATGATTCTATGATTCTCACCTCTCTGCACAAGGAACAAACGGCTCCCAAACACGGTGCTGGGCAGTGTCTCTCTGGAAAGGGTCCAGCCACAGCACTTCCAGCTTCTGCCAGAAGTCAGGCATTTTGGTGAAACTGCCTCAGGGAACATGGGTTCCTCCGAAGCAACCCCAGAGCCTTCAATGAAGCTGGTGGCCAAACCCTGCCTGATTTGAAGGCAGACACAAAGCCCAGCCTGATGTTTTGTGTCTGCTGGCGGGGGTGACAACTGGGTCCATGCTGGCAGAGGCCACCCCCCTCCATGCCAGCTCTTTGAGAGAGAAAAAAAAAAAAAAAAAAATCAGAAACACATCCAACTCTTCCAGCAGGACGTTCAGATGACCACACCAGTAACACCAGTGTCCTCAAACGACAGACTGGAAGAGCCATCACAGGGGAATTTCCCCTCCCTTCAGCCTCAACTCTCTTTTACCTCTGCTAATGACTTCACATGAAGGAATCCAGATGTTTGAAGTGACAACCAGGCCAAAGAGCCAACCTGTGTCCTGTGTGTGACACTTCCCCGCTCTCCTGGCCAGGCAGTGGAGGAGCTCCTGAGCAAAAACTCAGCTGAGAAACGTTCAGCTGATGCAGGCTGATTGCCAGCAGCCACAGCAATCCCTGGATCCCTGGGATTTCTTGAGAGAGAAATCCCACCTGGAATCCTGGAGTAAACCAAGATGATGGTTAGATTAAAAAAAAAAAAATAAAAGAAAGAAAAAGTAGACCAAGCACACCTTGCAGCTCTTCATGGCTTTGAAAAATTAAGTGTAAATAAAAAAAAGCCAATAAAAGGTATGTTTAGAAAAGGTGTAAAGGTGTAAAACAGTAGCTTGAGCACCCCCTTCTCTGGGTCTCTGCCCAACACAACTGGGCTGCTCCCACCAGTCATCCCTGGGGACAAGCTTGTGCCAGGGGTAACCCTGCAGGACTCCATTCACCCATATATACCTATTTTTACCAAATAGGCCTGTTTGCGATGGAACAGGACATTACATCCCCCGGTGAGGAGACTGGCTGGTGTCCATGCTGGTGTCCCCATCAAGAAAAACACCCCCTCGTACCACTCCAAGCCCACCCCCCCCCCCAGCTGCCTGAGGAGCAGGAAGAGTCCAACCCATCCTTTAAATGCAGAAGTGATCCTAATGAAAAGCAGCTGCCTCCTGCCTGTATACAGGATTCTTTACACAGCATTTTGCCATAGTAGAGTAAAATAAGACAGGAATTCTTTTTATATATAAAAGAACGTATATATTATAAGAATTACATATGTGAGAAGACTTGCACTCTCTAATCTTTGGAGTCTCCAGCACCTCTGGCCTCTCAGTTGGAAGGGGAGGTCTTAGGGACAATCATTTATTGAAATAATTTATTCCAACATGCTCACTGAGACTCAAAGACCACCCGAGGCTTGGCTCTGCTTTTGGTGGGGGTGGCAGCACCTGCTCCTGTGCCCCCCCCCCAGCAAGGTTCAATCCTCCAGCTCCACCAGGAAAAGCCCCAGCTGCCGTCACACTGGCATCTAGGGACAAATTGCTTCCCTGGTAAGTGCTCAGTCAGGGCAGTGCTGGTTCAGAACAAAACCTGCACCTGAAACCCCAGAATCTGCAAAAAAAAACCTAACAAACCACCTCAGGACAGAGCTGTCAAGTTACCTCACACAGCCTTAAATTTATCCTCTCCTGCCTCCAGCCTCCCTGTGAATCCCTCTGGCAAGAGAGGGACACTTGATATCACACAAGCCTCTTCACTCCCAGCCCTCTCTCACTCTCACTGGTTTCTCTGCCAGGTCCCTCTTTGTTGGCCTCCTCTGGTGGCTCAGCCCCAGCTGGGTTTGCATCATGTGGCCACAGATAAATCCAGCTTCTCCTTCGCTAAGCTGGCACTCACCACCCCTGTGGAGACTCATGCAAAGTGAGCATAGGCTGGGGCATCTGCCTGAGCCCAACCATCTCCAGATGCTCCAGAATCACAGAGGCACATGGGGTTGGAAGGGACCTCTAGAGATCATCTAGTCCAACCCTCTGACAAAGCAGGTCTATCCTGTGCAGGTTGCACAGGAACGTGTCCAGAAGGGTTTGAATGTCTCCAGAGAAGGAGACTCCACCACCTGGTATTCATCAATCCAGGGCTTTGCCACCCTCACAGCAAAGAAGTTCCTCCTCATGTTTAGGTGGAATTTCTGACATTCAAGTCTGTGCCCATTTCCTCTTGTCCTGTCCCTGGGCA